>PITA01002189.1:0-168909 GCA_004023965.1 Spilogale gracilis
TAAAATTTAAAGCACCAGGTGTTATCAGTATGTTCATTGGACTACCATCCAGTTTGTCAAAAGTAAATTTAAAATCTTTGAGAAATGTCATTCAACAGTAAATTTGTCTAACTTACCTAACACCAACATCATCATGAGAATATAATAATGACTAACCTATATTGAAGGCTTTCCACCTATCAGGTAGTTTGGTAAGTGCTTTGCACACAAAGTTCTTTTAATTCTCATCCAGATGAGTAAAGCAAGACTAAAGAGGTTAAGTAACTCACCCAAGGCCATATAGCTGGTAAATAACACATTGTCTTTCCTCTGGCAGTTAGATGTTTATTGCAACACTAAATTCTATTTTAGTCCTTGTCTAGTGGATTTATCTTATAGATAAAGCTGCCTGAAAGATAGGAATATTGGAGTCAACACATATTAACTAAGATACTTCAAGGTACTGGGCCACCCTAATATGTACCTCTCACTTGGTTAGTTGATTTTTCAGAGGATAAGTCACATCACTGCCTTCCATCAAGACAGAAGATTCCATCCTGGTTCCTATCTCAGATATGAACATGTCCCCAAGGTGTAAGTAGACTGAATTTAATCTTGCCATGGTCCTACCTGCTGGGGCTCCAAACTTAACTGCTGATCTTCAATTGTGACATGGTGATAATGGCACCTAATACAAGGGTCTATGGCAAGGATTTAGTGATATAATATCCAAGGAGCACATAGCTCAATGCCCGGCATATAGTAGATGATCAAGATTAGTTCTCTGTTCTTCTAGCTACTCAGGTCTGAGAGACTGCAGAGGTACTTGAAACATATATCACCATGAAATAGAGAAGCACAGTGAAAGTTAAATCCATAATATATATTTATCTAAAAATTCTATTCTGTCATGATTAAACTTGCTCTAAGATACATGTCATCCAAAATTAATACCCACTGGTACTTAAAGTTTACATACTAACTACTTCTGTAATATCTGGCTCAGGAATTATTCTGGCATGACATTTCTTGTGTCTTGCTCCTCAAGGAAGCAAAGGCTCTCTTCAGGTACAAATGACTTCAAGAACGAAACCTGGGCAGAACACTGAAATTCACTGATGAATAAGGGTGATAAGAGAAGAATGGGGATCTTTTTTTCTCTCTTCATGACATATCCCCAAGGCATTTTGCCAACCATACTACACAGGAGAGGGGGGGAAAGGCAAAGCAATACACCATGATCTATTCACAATGTTGAATAAAAGAAAGTTCCCCTCTATTGACTTCAAGCACAGGTTACTTAAAAGATCCTCAGGGTAGTTTATACAGGAGTACACTGTGAAACAGATGTACTGTGAAAGGTTGCATGTTACCTGAAAATACTTTAAAATACCCAGGAAGAAGTCATTATATAAAATAATCCTAGTGAAGAATTCCTAGTAAAACTAATAACAATGATGGAATCTATTCTTTCTGTACTTTGGATTTTCATTCTCTGGAAAAGTTTAAAATGTAGTATAAAATGAAGTATAAATTGTAGTATAAAGGACAACTCAATGTTACTTACAATAAAACCAAAGGTTCTTTCTGTGTTGCCATACTATGCCTGCCAACTTGGAATTCTGGAGCACTATCAGAATCTCATCTTGCTTTACAAGTCAAATGCAAATTTTGCAACATGAGGGGAACCGGACAAATACAAACCTAATTTTTCAACCCTCTTTGAGCTGGCTTCTTACATGGTTTCTCTTTTCTTTCTTTCTTTTTTTTTTTTTTTTAAGATTTTATTTATTTATTTGACAGAGAGGGAGATCACAACCAGGCAGAGAGGCATGCCAGAGAGAGAGGAGGAAGCAGTCTCCCTGCCAAGCAGAGAGCCCAACGCGGGCCTCGATCCCAGGACCCTGAGATCATGACCTGAGCTGAAGGCAGAGGCTTTAACCCACTGAGCCACCCAGGCACCCTTACGTGGTTTTTCTAATGAGTACCCTGACTCTAAACTCAGGTTAAGGCCCCCCATGGTGGACTCTATGTATTACAATACCTACAAGGGTATCTGAACTCAGATCTTTATGCAAGAATGACTGAATAAAAAATGAGCCAATAATAGGAACTATGAATCAATTTAAGGTGCAATTATAAGGATATACAGAGTTCTGGAATAAGATTGGAGCTCCTCCTCTCTATGTTTCTGTTGATAAATCTTAACCCATGCAGCTAAGGGAATAGTTAGGACCACTACCTGCTAAGGTGACCAGCACATCATAAATACCTACTAAACACTCTTTGAAACCATCAGTGAGTATCTTTTCATGTATTGTAATCTGACTCATCACCTAGTGTGCCTTGTGATGCCTGCATCTTTCTTCAAGGTCCTTAATATTAATAAAAGTTTAAAAAGAGTACCTGGCACATTGTAAGTTTTTTATAAGTACAGTTAAATATAAACAAACAAATAAAATATTACTTGCTTTAAAAGTTTAGTAGTAAGGGCTGAACCTTGGTACCTGATTGCTATAGAAGCCCTTGCTTTCCTCCAACATGTGCTTCAGGATATTGTCCGCCAGTTTTCTTGTCAATGAGGGTGATGAAGGTGAGATGTTGCTCACCTTATATCTAGCCTGAATTGCTTACTTTACATCTGGGTTTTCATTTCCATTCCTGTTCTCTCTGTGGCAATGAATGGAATCTTTTCAATCCCCTTCATCAGGATAAGGCATTTCAGCCAAAGAGACGCCCTGTGCATAATGGCAAGTAACAGTAGTGCAGAGGGCTCTTGATGAGTCTTTTCATGCCCACATCCTGTGAGCTCAGTCAGACAGCGAGAGTACCTTTAACACTGAAGAACCCAACCCATGTTCCTGAAGCTATTCTCCATAAATGTCACTTCCTGAAGAAGAGAGAGGACAAACACAGCAAAGAATAGTAAATACTGGAGCAAAGTGCAATTTTCGTATTCCCTGCTCCTTTTCTACTGCAATATATCCAAGAGCGGAACTTCAAACAAGATACCAGGGTACGCTGTCATTGCTTTGGTAAGTATGTTCCTTGGAATAAAACACTGAAGCTGAACTAAAAAATTAAACCACAGATTTTCATTCTTTTATTCCTAAACAAGAGAAAATGGAGTGAAACTACTGACTTTAATGTTGTTTTTACAGGTGTCAAGATGATACATATAGGTTGTGCATAGTGTTGTAAAGAAAATAAAATCTCAGGTGCTGTTTGATGTCTTCTCACTAACATTAGCTTGATATCAGTCACAGTTTACTGTAATAGTTGCCTTACACATCGTCTTCATTAGACTACTTTTTGTTCTCAGAGCCCTTATCTCTGAGCAGACCTCAGCTGGGGCTGGTATGTACTACTACTTTAGCTCCAGAGCTTCAGCTAACTTGGCTGTTGAATTTCTCTCTGGGTTGCTCTTCCCAGATTCCTCACTTCTCTCCCTTCTCATCAAAATCATGATAAATGATTTTATTTTACCTTTTTAATTTCTTTATCACCTAGGAGCATTCTGTAATTTATCCAAAAAAAAAAAAAAAAAAACTGCTCTCAGGGCACTTGGGTAGCTTAGTCAGTTAAGCATCTGACTCTTGATCTCTACTCAGGGTCTTGATCTCAGGGTCATGAGTTCGAGTCCCATATTGGGCTCCACACTGAGTATGGAGCCTACTTAAAACAAAACAAAACAAAAACAAAAACCTGTTTTCAAGAGGACTGCCCAGATTTTCACTTAGACATAAATCATAAATGAAAACCTGAGGAGAATAGATTAGAATGGATTAGAGCCCCCTTTGAGCTGTACTCACTACATACCTTAGAAAGCATAGATATATTATGCCTACTGCCCCTACAGGGGAAGAGCATGTAAATGCGCAAAGGTGTGTATGAAAAGCCAGTCTCTCAAAGGCTTTAGCCTCCTGGGTTTGCCTACATGTTATCATCTTGGAGGTTAATATGTGAGTGAGAGGTAGAAAGACATACTAGAGGGACATAGGAAAATAAGGTTAAGTACAAAGGTGTTTGAGATTTTTCAGTTTTCTACTTTTCTTTCATTGAAGAGGACAAAGGAATGTGCCTTGGTAGGAAAACTTAGGGCGTAATGAGCTTAAATCTCCCATAGCTCTCTCTGTCCTGTGATGATGGAGGAGAAGGCTGCAGTGGGTGGGGCCGGAGGGTGCAGGACAGAGGAAGGTTTGTAAAAAGAGAAAAATGGAAGGTGAAAGGCCAGAGGAGTTTGAAAGGAGGCAGAAATCCCATAAAGCAAGTAAAGGGAGAGAAGGAGCCAAGGGGAGGGGGTGGCCATACCTAAAACACATCAAATGTCTCCAGTTAAAGCTCTGAAAATAAGACCATGCAGGAAGTCAAAAGCCACAAAGTTCTCTTCAATTCAAAGGCAAATGAAGAGAGAAAAGGAGCTAAGAACAAGGAGCATGGAAGACAGAAGAGAGGGAAAGGAGAGAGCCAAACCTCACCTCCTAATCATTCTGCCTGAGGTGCTGAAAGCATTTCTTTATAAAGTGTGAAGTTTCAGTTGAATCCAAATTCCCAGCATTGGAGACAGTGCCAGGGGCTGCTTATGAGGAACAAAATCTCTTTTCTTAAACTGAAGAAAAATTCTGTTTTTCTATAATGGTGTCCTAGACTCTTCTTCCAGTCATTTACTGATGCCACCATCATAATAGGAAAACACAAGGTCAAGCCTGACAGATAGTGTAACCACATCTGTCAGAGACCCTAACCCACCAATCCTGGCCAACAGCCCACATCTGTAAGGGCTGCCCCAGGAATCACACATACCCATGGCTACACTCTTCTCCATCATAAAATTATACAGAATGTCCTAATGAGACGATAGGTTTGAAAATGGTACAATGCATATTTCCCCAACCACAGAGGCAAAGATGTAATATTTAATCAAGAGTATTGCTGTGACAGACAGCTAGTTGAAGAAACCAAAGCCAGATTCCTACCTCACTCCATATGGATTTAAGCATAATAGGAGAACATTTAGAACTTATTTTAGAACTGAGATGACCTTCTTCTGCACCAAGATTTAAAAACCAAGAAGCCATCAAAAATAATAGGTATATTTGAAGGGTACTGGGGTGGCTTAGTTGGTTGAGTATCTGACTCTTGATTTTGGCTCAGGTCATGATCTTGGAGTCATGGGATCAAACCCCATTTTGGGTTCTGCTCTCAGCACGGAGATTCTCTCTCTCCGTCTCCTCCTGCTCCTCTCCCCTACTCACGTGCTCTAAAATAAATAAATAAAATATTTTTAAAAATGATAGATATATTTGATTATATAAATATTGCAACACTTGTATGAAAAAAATACCACAAAGAGTAGAGCCACCCACTCATTGGTGCCAATGATTCTTAGTAATCACAGAATTCAGGTAAAAGTAATCACTCAAAATGGCAATGTTGGGTCTGACCTTCCGACACTACAAGTATAGAGTTATCATTGAGAACTGCAAGTATGTGCCACTCTTCCCTGTGGTGCTTGGGTCTGGCCACCTGTCTGGGGGTCTCTCACTCTCTGATTTCCTGGTTGGCAATAGTAACAAATACTGTTAGAGTACTTTTATCTCTCAGTCCATGTTTGAAGAATCTCAAAAGTGCTCAGAATATAATGAGAGTTCACATGTGCGCTAATTATTTGTGTAACAAAAAAAGAGGAAGGGGAGAAGCAACTACACCTCAAGCCAGGAGTACTTTCCCTCAAAATAGTCGTGATAATATCATATTATTTTTTTTTTACTAAACATATATGTACTGGTTTAAAAAGTATAAACTACTTTATGAAAATATCTGTTATAAGAAGAATAAGGAAACAATTAAAAATGAAAAACCACGTGGCAATTATGTCTGGTTCCCCCTCTTCCACCTTAGGAGTGAGAGAAATGATAAGAACAGAAATGCGACCTTGCAAAGGGACTCATTTAAGTTTTTCAATTTTTTTTTTAATAAAATGGCATCAATTGCTGAAAGCATTATGGCCTTTGTTATGCTACATAATACTGGTATAAAATGTGAATAGTACAAAGTTCATCATATATAATATAAGGTTTTAATATATTACATTTGTTTCTACATAAACAGACTATAAATATATGTGCCATAGCATGTTTTACAGTCATGGTTCCCAGCATCTCACATTATGATACCAAACAAAAAATACCTTTTCCGTTTTAAAAAGAAAAGAACAAGGGCAGAAACCAGTAGAAATAGCTTGACATGTTAGAAGTCTAAATAATACAATAGATGTTGTTAAAACTTTGGCTATACAATAATTTTGAAATCTGGCTAATAGAGAGTGAACAAACCAAATCAGATCTTACTAGAGTATAGAGGCCAAATTACTAAAATACTGGCTGACTGGGGTGAGAAAAGGGCAAAGGTTCAGGGAGGGGAGAAGGAACAAAAGAGTAAAATCCTTCCTGAAGCTTTGACACCACAGCATGATACGGAACCTACTGCTTTCAGGCTCAGACATATATCACATCAGGACAGATATGTGGGTATTCATCCAGAAGAAACCAGAAGCTGGTTTATACAGTCAGAACTCTTCAACACGACAGGGAGCCTCCATCTGAATGTCCTTTCTTTACAGTGTTCTGAATAGAGGATCGGCCTCGGAGACAAGGAGCCAGAGCTGCATCATTTCCTTCCTGGGGCTTGGCCAGGAGACACACAAGAGTCCGGAAGGAACTCTCATTAGGAGTCGGAAACAGCTCAAGGAGCTCTCATTTAGCCCAACTGGGAAGAGCACGCAAACTTCTAAAACCGGTAACGTCCTCTGAAGCCTTTACCTTTCCTAACAGGCCCAGGCCCACCTCCACCAGAGCCAACACAGCGCATCTGCAAGCTCCAGGACACTCTCAAAGCAAGCCAACATCTTCCCTTCTGTCAACTCACACCCCACAGTGAGACTTGGCTCGGAGCCCATATCCCGAACAAAGCTTCTTGGATGGGCTCAGCCTAAAGTTCTTTTCCATCTCCAACACCTAAAGCACTTGCACTGCTTGTGCGATCTTCTGCTTTTACAGAGAGGTGGCAACTCCCAGGTGTTGCCACTTCGCCAAGGATGCAGCCTTTTCTTGAACTTCTTTTGTTAGAACCCCTGGGGAGACCCACAGTAAGGGGCATCAGACATGCTTTCTAAATGCATAAACAGAAGGTCAACACCGGGAGAAAACACAAACAACATTCTTGAGTCACAAACATCTTCTCAGGAAATGCCTACAGAACTGGCTCCCTGCAGTCTGAGGTCCTTTTCTTTTTTTGAAATGAAAATCAAATGTGGCTACTTCCTAATGACGGAAAGAACAACACTTGAAAATCCGAGCAGCACCTCTCATGTGATTTCCAGGAGTGGGGGATGTGGGGGCCTCCTTTTAAACAGGAGGAGAGCTCAATGTGGGCCCAGAGTCAGGCTGGAGAATCTGGGCTGCACTGCTGGCCTGGGGTCCAATCTCCACCAGCTTTAACAGTTCGGCCTCCTCGCTGGAGTACGCAGTGGTGTCCGTGTCATCGGAATGATACCCAGACTGGTAGCCACTCGTTTGGTTAGAGCCTTCGGATGCCACAGACTCCTTGCTTTTGCTGGGCATCAGTCCACTGTGGAAGAAATGGCAACCACATGAGTTGGTGGAGAGAAGACAGTTCTCTCCCCTCTTACCCTAACCCTGTTCCCGACCCCATGTGGGCTGTAATCTCCCTGGAGACACCGACCCCTATCTCTTCCACTTGTTAATCAATGTATCAGGTTTACTCAGACAATGTCTATTTTCAGGTACTAGCATGAGCTAGTAGTTTCAGATAAGTCCTCTTATTCAGGTCCAAGTCTTTCAAGCCTGTGATGAGATGAAAGGCAGTTCTCCTGAGTTGTGCAAAGGCTCCAACCAATGGAGCATTTTTATGGCGTTGAAGATTGACAGGTTTGTATACAATGATAGGAGCCAAGGGGACTCTGACGATGTAAAAGGAAATTGGGATGTTCTGAGAGTCCACTCTGCTTTCCTCACAGTGTTGATTAGGGATTACAAGGGATGTGTATGGTGTTAGTAAAGTTCTTATGCAACTTTAAACTTGAATAAGTTGAAGTGTGTGTGTGCAATCAAGCCAGACTGTCAAAAACTGATTTTTACTCATCAAAACCACATTCTTTGGAAGGACTGAGGGCCTGGATCACTCAGCAGCAACTAGAGAATATTTTCAATGGCATGGAATCATGACAGACCATAATCATGTCAAAGCCTGAAAGTGTAGTCTGTGCTGATCTATAAACTTCAGGATTTACATTTTCTCAAGCCGTTCTAAGATGTGGGTTTTCCCCCTTAATACATGTTTTACCAAATTCTTTGTAATTTCATTAACTTTATGTCCATATATGGTTCAAAAGGTAATTCAAATGACTAGAAATGCAATTTTTCTTTCAGGTCAACCTCAAGAAATTGAATTTAGTGTCTCAAACTATGGCAGGTACATGGCACATAGCCACTACTGAAGAAATATATTTTAAATCAATGAATGAAACATATCATTGGTTCTAACAAGTTCTCACCCTGGGCCTAAAGCAAATAATAAAATTGCACAATGGCTCGTTTTGATTTTCCTTTTCTTTATGTGAACATCCCTCAATAACCAATGGCTGTTCCCATTTTATACAATGTTTAAGTTATAAGTACATCAAAGTCTTCTCGATTCCCACTCAGAGTGAGTTCACCAGCAAATAAATGACTGCTCTTCATCTGACTATT
This sequence comes from Spilogale gracilis, assembly GCA_004023965.1. Taxonomy (NCBI): domain Eukaryota; kingdom Metazoa; phylum Chordata; class Mammalia; order Carnivora; family Mephitidae; genus Spilogale; species Spilogale gracilis. The sequence goes on from PITA01002189.1 coordinate 8,751, forward strand.
TTTATAGAGATTTTCATTTATATGTTAGGTTAAAAACAGGTACATCTCTTCAAAACAACTACAAAACCACATGGGGGAAATCATACTCAAAGCCAAGTTTAGTATTTTTTCCACAATTAAGCCAACAATAATAGTAAGCTAAATAATTCAGCCAATAATATTTAAGTATCTCAAACAAATAGATATTGGCTTATTTACGCATCATGCTTCTAAAGACGGATGCACTCGCTTATGTACAGCTTTGAAAATTCTTCAGAGTCCACAAAGATGCATCTTTGAATGAATCATCTCAATCTGAGGGATTACTTCCAATGACCTTTGTTATTTAGCCAATACCATATAAACATAAGAATTCCCTTGTAATTGTAAATTCTCTATAAAAATTGACCCAATCCCCTAATTAATTTCAGATTCTTTTTCAGATGTGGCATGTTAATTTATTTGTTTGATTAGTTTCAGTTCTTTATTAGTTCTGTTGATACAAATTTGCCTAACCAATAGACACAAGAAGGGAAAACTGCATCTACATTCAAAGTCCTAAGTTTCTTCTAAAAATTCTTGCTGGGATTTGTCTTTTCTATTTGGCTGAACCTTACCTAAAAGATGGAGCTAATTTGGTTCTGTCTTCCAAGGTTTTCAGCTCTTCTGATGCAAGGACCATGCCACTGTCCGTCTGGTTGTCCTTTTAAGAGACAAGGAGGTGGTACAATTGATTGAGTGTGCACACTGACCAACTACTTAATTAAATCGATTGCTTAACTCATCTATCAGACAATATGCCCCAGTGTTCCACAGCGGGAGGTAAAGATATCATAGCCAGAAACTGTACCAACTACAAGAAGAAACAACTGCTTCTTAGCAGTAAAGTTAGGCCCGGAAGAAAAGGATTCAAGAAGCAGTAGCTGAGAAGACCTCTTGCCATCCCTGTTTTCACAGTGATACTATTTATACTTGAGTGGAATTGGGCATGAAGCTAGACTATCTAGAACCTTGGACCAGGGGCTGTCCTTATGGAACAACCAGTGGGGGGAGGGGGCTGATCAGTTTCTGTCTCCATAATGACCCCATGACGCATACCTTTATAGTGAGGCTCCAAGACTAATGCTTAGGCTAATATTTGTCTAGATAATGTTTCATCCTTTGTGTTATTTTTAAGACTATTTTTAAAAGATGTACTTACATCTGGGATCACTTTTACTACTGGTTCTTCCAACGGGATATCTTCAAATGTTTTTACACTCACAGGCCGGCTCTTTCGCTTACTGTTCTGCAGATACTGGCTGCAAAAGAACCAATATTTATATTTGGGTGGTGGTATATTTGGCCGCAGAGACCAAAAGTGATACCTAAGTTCATTATCTTTCAACCACAAGTTTAACAGCAACCTTCAAAACATCCTTTGGAAAAAGAAAGACAAAACAAAACAAAAATCTCTCTCTGCTAGCACACAGTGAAGGCTTCATTTCCTGTGAGGGCCTATTTAAAAGTATAATCTAAGTGAGGGGCCTAGATGAACTCCTGTTCCTTTGAATCCAACTTCTGAGGGCCAGGGCTGGACTACAGACAACAGCAGCAAGCTAAGTGATCCACTGCCTTCTGCATGGTTTCCTGATTGCCTGAGATTCCTCCACAGGGAATAATACAGAGCATTGAACATCTTTCTGGCCACCTCCAGGAAAGTTTTTCTAGATAATGCCTGCAGAGCTACCATTCAGTGAAAGATAGGCAGAGGAAACACCTGTAGATCTCACTGGATCTCACCTGGGTTCTATAAAAAACACTAAACCCAGCAGGATCTGGAGACAGACTTCTCTTTCTGTATGTAATAGAGGCTTAGTGTGTGCGTGTTGGTGGGTGGGGATTGCACCTCACAATCCCCTATTTTTAGTCCACAGAATGGCTGGTCTTGGGAAAAGGCAGTGGTTCAAAAGTCATAAGATTTTTCATCTATTTCAAGGTCTACTACTGACTACACAAACTTGGGAGAGACATGAATATTTCTATGCCTCTGTTGCCCCATCTTTACAATGTGTTGGCAGCAGCTTTTGCTACCTCACTCACAGGGATATCTGGAGGATGAATGAGGTAGGTGGCAAGTGTTCTTAGAAAGAATGATGCTCTATTGGCTCTGTTTTCCTCCTCTGAATTCCAAAGTACACCAGCTTCCTTCAGGAGTTCAAAGAATAGGACTTGTCAGACAACAGATCACCTGTTTCCTGGGGTGCTCCTTCCCTGCTACGTGGCTTGGGGTGAGTCTGATTATGTTAAAAGCACTAACAGCCCAGTGGAAAGAAGGGAAGTCCTTTTCACAACAAGGGACAGCAAATTCATCCTCCATGCTTATCCCAGCATACATCCCCCATAGGTAGGCTTCTGGACATGTTACATAGTCCTGTGTTTTCTGTGACCAAGTGGAATGAGGACACACTTGGGCCAAAGGAGGAGAATGGATATCGAGTGTCCCTCCCCTGGAGCCAGGAGGCTGGTTCCTCACCTTACAGAGAGGAGAGAACGAGGTTCACCAGTGACATCCTCACTCAGGGAACTCCACAAAAAAAGAGGACATAATATATAAGGAGACAGAGAAAAGCCCACTTCTCCTAAGACCAGTCCCTAAAAGTGGTTGTTGCTAAAAACTACTGATACTACAGTCAACCATTCATTGATTCACTCACTCAGGAATCCTTTACTGTGAATCTTCCACATGCCAGGCACTGTGCTAAATGTTCCTCAACTGCTATCTCGTAGCATCTTCATATACGGTATGTTAGGAGTGGGTATTAGTATCGCAACTTCAGAAGAGGAAATGGAGGCATAGAAAGGTTAAAGAACTTGTCCAAAAATCACATAACTAGACTATTTCGGTTATGAACATCCACTGACGGATTTGAAGCATGAAAGTGACAAGGCCAGATGCACCCTTAGGAAAGCTGGCTCTGGTAGAGGAAGGTGAAAATAGGCAGTCAGACCCATTAGGGGGCTCTTTCCCATGTCTCCAGAAGAAAGGAAGGCAGCCTGCACAGGACAGGTGATGCCCACAGGGTCTGGAAAAATAGACAGATTCCAGAGATATGTGGCATATAGAATCAACTAGAGGGGGGCAGTTTGGGCAATAATACACTTGCTTTAGAAAAAAAACAGTTGAGGAAGCTAAAACTTAGGGAGGAAATGGCTAGGACTGGGATTCGAAATTGTCCTTCAGATTCTAAAGCTCATTGTTTTTGCTTTGTTTTGTTAGCCTCCTCCACACTGACTCCCTTGGAGAAGTATCAGGAAGAAAAAAGTAGAAGAGAACAATGGATATGATAGTTCAAATCTTTATGAAGCACCTACTATGTACACAGAACTGCTCTCTCTCACTCAGGCACTGACTGTGTGGTGGGACCAGCGTGGGGGAGAAGACAGAAAGATGCAGAAAGGACAGTTTCATGTCAAGCAGTCTGAGATCACAACCAAATTCAGGAACATCTAGCCAGGAGGCTGTCCCAGACATCAATCCACAAGGAACACTTAATCATCACCAGCAATTAACCAAAATGAAGAAAAATGGTATGTGCCAAAACCTTTCTCTGGGAGAGAAAAGAAATCTTTGATAAGCTGCTTGGAGTGGGAGGTGAAACTCCCAGGGGGAAATGATGGAGCAACCACAGATGGTCCCCAAACTGCCCTCAAAGAAAGATGAGTCCAATTAATATGTATTTTCTTGCATAAAGCATGCAAACTTGGGGCCAGAGCTGATCCACAGGGGAAATTAGAGACAAAGCGACGTCTAGACACTAGTGATCCGTCCTGTTCACCCGTCCCCCACACACTTCTCAGCCTCTTTGCTAAATAAATGTTGAACAAATATTTTCACATAATTTAAAGGGGCAACAAATCATGAGGTTGGTGCCCACAGTGATGGATGTCTCTGTCCAGCTCCATTTATAATGCGATGAGATTGAAAACTATGAAGAGGAAGCAAATGAGGAAGACTCCTCAGCTTTTCTACCTGACGGAAAATGGGAAAAAGGAATAGAACACGTCCATTGAGACATATCCCAGCCTCATCTCTGGTCTCCCAGGGAAATAGAACCAAAAGAGAGCCTCAAAATGAGGTATGCCGGGTGCAGATGTCAAGATGCTGCATTTCTTTGAACCCAGATGATTAAAATGTGCTTATGGGAGTCTTGTTTTTATAAAAGGAAAAAGGGTGGTGGGGGTGAAAAGGGGGCTGCAGACAAAAGATTCCAATTTCCATTTTATTTTTCAAATTATTGTTGGATAAAAGAGAAACTGGACTGGAAAGACCAACTGGAAAATCACAGACAGAAAATAGGAGCCAGGCCTATGTTCGGAGTATGGTGTCACATTTGACCATGCTTCTGGGGATAAATGTTAGCAGCTCTGATTTAGATCCAGCATTGCATTTGGCACTCCCATTACACAAACATGACTTCATCGACTCTCAGCACCATATGCAAAGCATCCATGCAAGCCAAGAGACTGCCGCTCAGGTCCTCACTCCACCTGGTCACACGAAACCCAAGGAACAGAGTTCATAATCAATGGCTTTCTGATAAAGAAGGCAGTGATGTTGCAAGAATAATTAGCACACCTGAAGGCCAGCTGAGCTTGAACTAGAGTGGAACTATTGGCTTTCAGTTCATTCACCTTTCTCTTTGAGGGTCCCTTCTTCCCGGGGCAGAAAAGAGGACAGAGAGCAGGACTGGAGGAACTAGATTCATCCTAGGGATGGGATTTTAAGCAGCTTGCTTAATAGCTATCACATATCAAGTGCTCTCTAAGTGCCAGGCATGTAGAAGTACGTTATACCATATAATTCTCAAAATAATCGTTTCTCAACACCAGTGTCTTCCCCTGGGTCACAGTGAAGAGGTGCGCCAGGTCATTAAGAGACAGACTTAGCTGTCCAACCAGTTCTATCTGATTCTAAAACCTGAATCTTTAACCAGTTTTAGAGTCAGATAGATAACCTGTTTATTTCCACCAGGTGATTGCTCTGAGCCTCACGTTTAACATCTCCATCAAGGAAGATAATCGTTCCTCCCTTGTATAACTCTACGAGTTATCTTGCAATCAAAAATCTGATAACAGAAGGAAAAGTTCTTTGAGAAAATGCTAAAAGTTCTCAACACAAATGTAACCAGCAGCTTACGTGCTGGCGTCTACCCACTCTGGCAGTATTCCTGCCACCCTATGTGATTCCACAGAACAACCTGTCCAAGCGGCATCCTCACCCATGACCAGGCGGTCTGGCTAACCTAGAGTCGCATGCCCCTCCTGCAGCCATAGCACACTCACCGGGACAGGCTGGGCCCTCGGGTCAGAAGGGCCAGTTACAGGAGGAAAGCACCCAAAAGAGTGGGGGAGGGGTGGGAAACAAAAAAGTCCCAGGCTTAGTAAAAGGCAATTTTAATGTCATATTATAGACAGAACATCAACTCTTTCCTCAGCGACAGGTGCTGGGAGAGAGAAAAAAGAAAGCTGCCTTCAGAACCCCTTTACAGATCAGGAGAGGACAGCAGTGCATGTGTTTTGAATAAGTCCAGAAGTCCCATTATGCAAACAAAATCCTAAAAATCAGACTAGGGAGGGGCTTCTGAAGATGTGCTGTCCAGTCCAATTCAGGACAGATCCCCGTGGCACACTGCATCCTAGCCAGAGAGGCTTAAGTGTATTCTCATATATGCATAAGACTCTTCCTTCCTGAATCTTTCCTAAGCCATTTAATTCACATTAATAAAAGAGTACATGGGGATAATTTAAATACAGATGTCTATATAAAATTGCTCTCTTTTTCTGCAGATTAACAAACTGTGGCATTCCAGCTATTTGCAGCTGCAGGGCTTAGAATTCTCAAGAAACAGCTACGGCAGCAATGTGGACCACAGATGGGAAGCAACTCACCTACGAAGCCCTCTTCAAGGAGCACTTCCCTTGATAGTAGTCTCGGGGCTAAGGTTAAATGTGGAAATGAGATGCAGCCTTCCTTCCACCCCTTCCCCAAATGACCTTGAAGTGCCCCCATCCCCCTGGGGATGTTGACCATATACAGTACCTGATTCCTGCTGTGTTGTCATAATGGAATTTGGGGTCACACACTTCCTCTTCCTCCATACAGGAAACAGGTGAGGTAGGCAGAGAGAGTCCAGAATCCTCTTCCATGCTCAAAGTCTCTGATATCGGGAGAACAATATAGTCTTTGCCGTCCTGAAACAACAAACACAGAGTGCTCTTGTTGCGGCTCTTGCCCCTCAAGAGCCTTTTCATGAGAAACAAAGGCCATGAGGGCTTCTTGGTGATGAAGTCTGTCCCTTTTATATCTGAGCGTGGAACTTAAAGACAACATTAAAGATGGTCTGTCAAAAACAAAAGGGCACTTGAAAGGGATGTGTATACATGAAAGTATGTTAGAAGAGTTAATACAAAAACAAGAGGATTAAGGGGACCGCAGAGAACCGTGGTCAGGAGGAAGACAAAGCAGGCCATGGCCAGAGATGTGGTAACGGAACACAGAGGGCTGAGCAATCATTTCTTCACAAAGCCCTACCTACAGGAGCCAGGTCTTTTAAAGGGCATGTCATCCAATTTTAGCCTCTACATTTCAAGGCAATGGAAAATCTGATGACAGTCTAGAGAAAGGCAATAAATGTGCAGGAAAATGGGTCTTCTGAGAAAAGGTTACACAATTTAACATTATTTCATCAAGACAAAGAAAGAAAGGGCAATGTGATACCTTTAAACATTTGAAAGGCTTACGGATAAAAACAGATTTGACCCATTGTCCCCCACCTGTTCAAAAGAAAAGCAGGTGGAAATTGGCTTCCATTCATGGTAGTAAGAGGCCGTTGACTGGAGATTAAATAACTTTCTAATGGTAAAGGTTACAATTCTAAAATCCTCCAGTGGAAGTTATGGGGGTCTGGGACTTGACTAAGGAAAAAACCATCTATTTTGCAGGCTTCAGATGTGGTTTTGCCTGTGTAGTTACTAAAAATTTCTTGAAATTCTGTCCACTGTTGATATTCTGTGGATCAACTAATTTTTATTGATTGCTTGATCTAACTTTCAAAGAGCATGGGAAGACAGCAAAAAGATATACCAGGAGGAATGAGTGGTTAGGATCTCATCTGTCTAAAGGGGGAGTTATAGCTTTTAAAAAAAAAACATTATTGCTCAGATCTGCAAGAATATGGTGGCCAGGGACACCTGGGTGGCTCAGTCATTAAGTATTTGCTTTTGGCTCAGTTTGTGATCCTGGAGTCCCGGGATTGAGCCCGGCACCAGGCTCCCCTGCTCGGCGGGAGGACTGCTTCTCCCTCTCTCCCTCCCCCTGCTTGTGTTCCCTTTCTAGCTGTGTTTCTCTCTGTCAAATAAATAAAAATATTTAAAAAAAAAAAAAAAGAATATGGTGGCCATGAGAACATCTAGGGAAGAGAGGAGCTCTTGGATACACTTCTTGAATGGAGGTCACAAACCTGCTGAGCATTAGCTTGTAACAGATTTCCCAAGTGTTCCACCAGCTCTGAAAACATGGGTCTCTGATTGGGCTCCCCGTGCCAACAGTCAAGCATGGTCTGGTATCTAGAGAAGTGAAACACTAATGTCATTAACTGTCTCCTTCTTCCTCGTTTGATGCTGAAAATAAGCACTTGAATGAATAAACATTTATGAAAAGTTCACCAGGAGTTCAAACACCAAATAGTAATACAACACCATATAAAACACAGAGCCCTACACCTGGAGCCTCAACTATGTATAGTAAATATTATATATCGATATCTAATAAAAACTAACTGATGGGTATAGATAAAGTGCTGTCGTTTCAAGAAGACATGACTCTCGGCTTGAGATTATCAAGGAAGACTTCCAGGGAGAAGTAGGACACAGACAGGGCCATGAAAGAGGTCTGTTACATGAAAAGTCTTCTGGGCAGGGGAAGTTTTTGTGAGCAAAGAAAGGATAGAGAGATATTTTCAAAGTCTTACATTTCTGGTGTGGCATAATCAGGGGCCCTCATTCTAGTGCCTTCTTTCAATCGCCTACAAAACTCCTCATCAATCTTTACTCCAGGATATGGAGAAGCACCTAAAATAAAACAGGAATGGGACATTATTTGATTTGATTTTTTTTCTTATAGAAAACACTGATTCTCAAACATCATCCCAAATACACACACACACACACACAATTATTTTTTTAACTATCCAAAGCTTCATAGTAACTTTCACCAGATAAAGGTGGAACACGGGAGAAGAAAAGGTGCATTGGGACCATGGACTTATATCATTCTCTTTGGAGTATGGATGGAGGGACAAAAAAATAAATGACTTACCTAAGGAAAATATTTCCCAGAGCAAGACACCAAAAGACCACACATCACTCTGAATTGTGTACACTCTGTCAAAAATTGTTTCTGGGGCCATCCATTTCAAAGGGAGGCGAGCCTAAGAGGTAGAAGACAAGGAATCAGAACCCAACTTAGCACATATCTGAAGAAAAAACTTCCTTTGTTCGCAACACAGATCCTGAAGCTTGCAAAGACAAATTTGGATCCTGCAACATAGCAGAGCACTGGGTTCATCTTTGAAACTTACATCTCCTTTTCTGACATAATCTGGGTCTTTATAAATATCCCGGGCCAAGCCAAAGTCACAGATCTTAACCACGTTCTTCTCTGACAAGAGGATGTTACGTGCGGCCAGGTCCCTGTGGATACACTGCAAAAAGAATCGTGTGTGCGTTAGGTCGCGGCACAGCTGATGTCTTCTGCACCTGTTGTGACTTCATGCTTTAAAAAGCCCCACATCAGAAAACCAACTGATTAACAAACACTGGGCTAATATCTTTCATCAACACTTCAAGAAAGAAGTCTGACTTTTATTGAGACACACATCTGTTTATCCCATAAAGAGTCCCAGACTTTGGAGTTAAGTAATTAGGTTATAGTATGATGATGGAGTCATAAACAGACTTCTCTTGGACACAATTAAGAATGTGTTTCTGGTCACATCCACATATCCTTTTTGCCTGGCACCATATATGGTTAAAACCTGTTACTCTAAGGAGGCCCTAGAATGCCCTCTTATCCTGAATGAACATTCGGAAAACAGGAACAAGGGGCTCTCTTTGGTTTGGTGCCCTTCATTGGTTTCTCTGTTCCATAGGGAACTGAAACTGACCAGGTCTGATAAACCATCCCCCATGTGGCTCAACCTGTTTCAAAGTGTTGGATTATCATAAATATCTATGAAAGAGATTTCAGCTTCTCACAGGTCAAGCTGATTCTCTGGTGGCACTAAAAAAGGAAAAACAAATTCCTCCTGCTTTCTCTCCACTCTTTTCCAGTCCTCTGTTTCTCTCTTCTTGACATCCTCCATCCTCATTTAACTTCCTACTACTGAGCAGCTTTAGCTTTACCTGGTAGATTTGTAAGGGAATAAAAGTCTCAGAGAATTCTGAAGCCAGTGCAGGAGTGATCACGGGAGCCAGGCATGGCCTATGTGTAAGCACTTCCCTTTGAAAGAGGTATATTCAAAAGCATTCTGTTGAGCATGACTGAGCAAAACAGGAGATTCCAAAAACCAACAGTCCTCTCTACCTTCCCCCCAACTAAACAACTTCTTTCTTCTGCCCAACAACCAGGTGGTTTTCAAGAAATGAGCTGGTAGATGCAAGCGAAGTTAATGGTCCCCATTCCCTTCCCAGTCGAAAGATACCTTGACTAAAAGGCAGGCTCCGGTCTTTAAAAATCATAATAAAATAAAATCAGAATCTCCAAGAAAGGCAAAGGCCTTTCTCTGCTGGAAGATCCCCTAAGATCACACTTCTCTCCTTTCCCCTTGGGAGAAAGGAGATAAGAGCTCTCAGGCAGAAGCTATTGAGATCCTGAGGTTCTGAAAGCTATGGCAAGCTTTAAGCTTCAGAAAAAGAAATGGGTTAGAGATTTCACTCAAAAACAAAAACAGTAAGTCTTTCTTTCCCCTCCAGAAGGGTGCAGCCAATGTATTCTGTCAGCCGAACATATTTTTTCTGAAACTTCACTTGAATTTTCCTTGTTTAATATAAAACCACCCGTTCTGCCCTTTGCAGGGGTAACTTCAACCAACCTTGCTCCCATGTGGTGTTTACAGACTCTGGAATATTTGTAACTTGTCACGTCCCCACCTCAGCCTTTGTTTGGCCTACTTTTCTAATTTTAGCTTTTATAATCGCTCTCATCTGAAGCCTGTCCTTCCTGCTTTCTAATTATATCACTAACAAATACTTTTTGATGGATGGTGATGAATGTAAAATAAATTAAAAATAGACTCTCTCACGCCAAGATATTTGCAAGTTTCAGTCCCTCACCTTTTTCAGGTCATCGCTCAGATGTCATGTTCTTATAAAGCCTTCCTTGTTCATTCTGTTTAAAATTGGTGTACATAACGCAGAAGCACATACACACACAAGCATAGCACTCCTCTATCCTCTCTAACCCTTACCTGCATATTTCTCCCCATAGGGCTTATTCCCATCCAATCTATTATGTATTTGATTTGTTTATATTATTCACCACCTGTTCTGCCCAGTAGGATGTAAACTCCATGAAGGTAGAGTTTTGCCTATTCGTCCACACAGTATCTTTAGCACTTAGAAGACCACCTGCACTTAATAGATGGTAAGTATTTACCATATGAATCAGTTAATTTCATGAAATCCTTGCACCTCCTTAAATTAGCAGAAATGGGGCCTCTCCAATAGAACTCTTTGAGTAGTCCCAGAAATAGAGAACAAATTTGAGTCCCAAAGAAACACCCGTGGCTGGCACTGGACATCTTCACTCTAGATCTGTGAACTGAAGAGATGCTTCAGGTCCCCCTCTGAGCTGTCTTACCTTCCGTGATGCCAAAAACTCCATGCCCTTAGCCACTTGGAAGCTGTAACAGATGAGATGCTCCAAAGTCAGAAAGTTCTTGTACAGATCTTCAGAAACTGTCAGAAGACAGTAGGAGGACAGAGATCAGGATTCGCCACCAGAAACTATTTGTTTTTAAGTTCATTAGAGTAAGCTTCATTTTAACACTTGGGAGTTAGACTTTTGGAAATACAAGCAGAGAGAAAAATGCTTGTATCTTCTGTAAATTTGCTGAATCTCGGTATTATTAGCTTTCATCATACCCCTTAGCAAAAAAAAAAAAAATGTTGGTTTTTTCCATCTCGGTCAAATTAGACCACCAAATCCAGGAGGCAGAAGGGATGTACATTTAGCAGAGATAGCAGAGAGCCAAAGAGGACTTTTTCAAGTTTGCTGTTTTAAACTTTTTTTTGTTTATGTACCCAGAGGGATAAACAATAGTTTCATATCAAGAACTCTAAAAATAAAACAATATTCAGGGTCACTGAATCTTTTCTCTCCAGGCTTTGTCCTAGGACAAAGACCAAAGGTCAAATTATAATCTACAACAGATAACTAAAAATACCAAGAATATAGTCACATCTCTCACTTTCAAGCTGAGAAAGTGCTGTAAACACATTAAAACAGGCCTGTGAGGATGCTTTTTTCCCTTCAAGGATATGAATGAGAGGTGAGAGGAATATCGAGAGAAAGATGTTTTACGTAAACTGGTGTTATTTATTTCCATGCAACTGGTATAAATAAACACTAAGACATTAATGGGTGTTTCAATATGATCTCTTAACTTTGGTCAGATAAGATAAGACATGGCTTCTCTCACAGAGACAAATACCAGAGTAAATGAAAACTCACTTGTAATAATAATCTTGTAACTATTAACAAGACTGAGAACCTTATTCTCAATGATTTTTTTATGCTTAAGGCTACAGCATTCTCAGCGAGCAATCAGTGAAACCCTTTCATTTTCCAAATGAAGAAACAGAGCACAAATTCCGGCCAACACCCTTCCCATTCCAATTGAGTACCCCAATCCCTTGGGTTTCCAGCGCACTGGCCACCATTTTGTGACAGAGAAGGATGGGACAGGGAGGGCCCCACTCAGTGTGGGCCCGTTACATGAGGTCTAGATGGCCTATCCACACTCTTCTAGACTGAATTCCAGCTTCACACACACTGCTCGGCTTCTAAGAGAAAGAAGCCAGATTTAAGTTCTATCTATAGCCTGTCTAGGGAAAGGGAAACAGGTTTCTTTCACTGTTTCATGACTGTATTCTTCTAAGCTCATGCCTCAAGAGAAACCAGATGTCAGGAAGCCCCATCTCCACATCCATGGAGCTGTCTCTGCTCCTTCTAATGGAAGCAGATAGACAGTGTTTCCTGGAGCTGGAAGAAATCCTGGAAGTTAGATTACGAACGCAGCCCTACTCAGAGGACTAGAGAGAACACTAAAATATCACTGGAAGTCTAACTGGATATAGAAAAATATGCTTACCATGACTCCTCTAAGGAAGTATGGTTGCAAGAAAGACTTGATAAGCCCCTTGGAATGGGGTAGAAACACCAGGTAACCCTACACTGCCTTGAAGAGGTCGGGTGATTTAGGTAGAGTGGGGCTGAACTGCTTAGGGCAATGGGGTGACCACCAGAGAGCCTCCTTTGTTCTTAAGGAACAAAGCACTGAACCTCTCCTTCTACTAAATGCTGAATCAATAGACTCAAAGCATTGGTTTGGTTGTTGCTGACTGCTTAGCCCTCCTGGGGCATAGAGATTTCTCAGGTTTGCCCCGTGCTTTGCCTCACAACTAGCCAGCTGCTTAGTTAGGGCTTCCACAACTCATTTTTGGGAAAACTGAATGGAGGCAGTCTAGAAATTTAGGTCTCTTCCAAATATTAGGGTGTATTGAACTTTTCCCATGACAAAATTCCTCGTAACACTCTATCACCTTCTGTTTCCTGCAAGAGCACGCGTTAAGTGTGGAGAAAGCAATGGCTGGTACCTTCCTCTTCCTCCACATCACTGAGGGATTTCTCCTCAACAAATCCAGAGCTGGCTGAGCTCTGACTACTGGTGATACTGTCCAAGCGGCGTTTCAGATCCATAGTGATTTCTCCAACGTATTCTTTCCCTTGACGGAATCGTGCCCCTTTGTTCTATAAAGAAGCAAATGTACAAACCCCTTGAATACAAAAGAGATCTCTAGAAAAAAATTACAGCTATTAAAAGCAGACAAGAAGGACATCAATTTCAGGAATATGGAATCTTTGGGCTAGAATTCTACATAATAGATTTTCTTCCACAAGAACCTAGTTTCTTCTTTAGCTTAAAGAGATAAATACCTTGTTTCAAGTCTATTTCAGACACACTTCCAACATTAGGGTGCTCTTTACCGAGGGACTGACACTCCATGGGACTAAATACTGGTAGGAGAGACAGAAAATAATCCAGAGACACCCTTCCCTTTCCTTAATCATGCCCACCTTTCCCCCTCCTCAGGCACTACCTCTAATGGGTCAGTAGATTGGAGTCACAAAAAAACAAAAACCAACCATGAGAAGATATATGCCCCAGCAGGTAAAAGAGGAAATTAAAACCAAAAGAAGACTCCTCACAAGTTCTTCTCAGTGTTTTAACAGAGGAAGAGTAACCTGTATTTTCCTCCATTTTATAATGTGGCCAGAGCTGAGTTAAATGACATACCTTGTAGGGGACAAATTCATTTCTCTTGTTCCTTAAGTAAGTTGACAGGTTTCCAAACTTGCAAAATTCCACTATCACCATGAGTGGCCCTGCAGACAGCACAGTATGTCAATAAAGGAAAACATTTCCATTCATGTATCTTATCAAGTGTGTAACACATGGATGAGCCCGAAAATATCATAGAAGGACACTACAGACTTTCATAGGGACAGGATCATCAAAATCAGCTGGTTGCCATGCCCTTATAATGTAGCCTTTCTTTTACAAACTGAAAATTCCACAGCAAGGTGAACAAAAATTTCAGAAGAAAATCCACCCACTTGCTTTTCAACACAATCACCTAAGACGATTCCATTTTAGGGGGGACTACTCTTAAGGTCTTCGCTTCCAAGTTTTTTTAGATAAAGTTTACTTTTCTTATCTGAAGCTCTTACACAAGCAGCAAACTGCAGAATAGTGAGATGGCATGTTTTAATTCATAGAAAGTTCTAGAATAATTTACAGTGCCTCCATGAAATATATTTAAATCTAGGAATATGGCAAGGAATCTTCCTAAGTTAAGAAAATCAAGACCATGGGAGCTGAGTGGTTTCCCTGAAACACTAGCAGAAAATTATATGCCAAATCATCAGGCAACCAGAACCATCCAGATACTCACCTCCTGGTTTGGTACAGGCACCTAGAAGATTGACCACATTGAGATGGTGGCCAATATGAATGAGGATCTTGAGTTCAGACATGAGGGCTCGGTGTTCACTGTGTGTTGCTCCTTCTACAAATATATGGCAAAGAAGGAAATCATAAATGTGGGTATTATCTTAGGAGGATCAGTGCCCCACTGCAAACATGTGTGCAACTTACCCTCTAGAGATAATACAACTGTAACCCAATTTACAGACTCGGTATATTGAAAGTCAAGTATAAATTATATTTTCCAATTCTAGATCCAATTCTTACTTTAAGTGCACTCAGAGTGTTTGATATTTAAAGGAATCCATTGTGAAGTCTTTTGCAAAGTGGAGAATATATCTGCAAATGGAATCATGCCCAGATTTTCTTCTCTGACAAAATTGGATTTTCATATATCAGGTTGACTATGTTTCTTAGGGCCTGATTATTTCAGTCCTTCCTGGTAAGGAAGCAACACCATGTATTAAATATCCTTATGTGTTAGGGGCTATGGTGAAGTTCCCGCCAATCAGTGCCAAGGAGGAAACTTAACAGAGGCCAGCTGGCAAGGCCAGTTGGCACAAGAGCCTGATGAGGCTAAAACTGCAAGTGTGATCCTGTACAGACCGGTCCAATTCCCTCTAATTCACACACGCAGTCCACACCTCAGACCCTGATGAGCCACTTCAAAATTGCATACCCCCTTAGCCACAAGGGAGAATAGGCAAAAAGCAGAAAGATGGCTTTGAAATGCATAGGAGTTACTGGCCAAGCGTCTGTAGCACTGCCCCCATCAACGAAAGCGCATCACACCTGGAGCCAACAGTTGTATATGCATCACCTCCCCAAATTAAAAAGACAAGACCAGAATTCCTTTACTATTAGGATTAACCATTGTTTAGAAAGTTTTTTAATTTTTAACATGTCATCTGTGGTCCTTTTTTTCCTAGTGCAACCATTATCTTCATAGGAGAAAATCTTTCACATATTCCAATTCTAGGAAACATGCTGTTTTTGCACTCTACTATTTTTACTTATTATATTAATCTTCTTTCCATGTCTCTGCATGATCTATAATTATCTCACTAATGTACCACAATATATTAAGAAACAAATTTTACATAACCAACGTATTATTTTCCTATAGTCAGGCCACTAAGTACAATTGTATAAGCTATGCCCTGCACAAGGGCTCTCAGGCAAAGTGGGAAAGTGGGTAAAGCTGCAGCCCATCCTCAACTTTGCCTGCTAGGCCATGCACACTGACACGAGGCTATAAAAGGGGAACTTTTCCCCAGTTTGTACAAAGGTATCACCTAAGCCAGCTGCATGCTTGGCTCGTGGGCTCACCTAACCACAGAGCTGCTGATACAAGACTTTCATCATGCTTACAGACCAGATGAAATATATAGAGGCCTATCACCATATAATTTTGCTTTTACCTTTTAACATTTTGACGGCCACTGTCTTGCAAGTTGCTGTCTTGTCGATTCCAAAGGCATCTGCTTCGATCACTTGGCCAAAGGCACCACGACCAAGAGGTTTACCTACAGTCAACGATGACAGCAAACAAAACAGACTTGGACTATGACAGCACCAAAGTGGCATGCAGAGACTCTGACTAGGTTCGGTCACCAGACATCCCAGTTTAACTTGGAGAATCCAGCTCAACTCTCTTATCTTGTGTGCATTATTTTATACCTCCTCCTTTGCTCTCCAAATGTCCTGCTTTGGAAAATCGTACAGGGACCCTACTTCTAGTGACTAAAAGGATGATTACTCAAATTCAAGAGATAGAATGAATATTCTGAACCTGTATCCAACATGTGAATAGACTAGATTTGTCATCACCCTAAAGGAGGAAGAGCTGTCCTGGTAAACCCAACATCAAATTAATACCACTTGAAAACACACCTAGTTTCAGCCGGTCTCTGGGGAACTCCCACTTGCTGGCATCATAAGGCAGACGTTCACAGTGCTCATCCAAGGGAAGTTCATCTGGATCCATGACAATGGACAAGTAGCCTGTCTTCAGTTCCCCTCCATTGGCCTGGAAAGCATTATTCCCTCCAGTCACATACGCTCTGTTGTCTGGCTGTTGTTTTGTGTATGCTTATTATTGTTGTTTACAGAAGCCCCATTCCTGATGTCTCATTTTCAAATAAAACTCATGAAGTTTGAGAGTAAGTCCTATTATAATCCTACATCCAGTGCCCCCTCAACACCCAAATGAGCTCAGAATGAAGTACTTAAATCTTAATTACACTAGACAGACCAAGCCCTTTTCTCCTCTAGTGGCTTCTATCAATTAAAGCCCAGTGGTCCAGCCAAAAGAAAGTGGGAAAGAATGTAATTGTATTGAAATAAAATTGTGCCCATTGAACCAATAACAATGGGGAGAAACAACTCAAAGAGCCCCAGTCAGCTTTCATTAATCATGAAAACCAACGTACATGGGATGGAAGGGGAATGATTTTCTTACCCGCTTAATAGTCCGTAGAACGATGACAAGTAATAACCAGAAGAACATAGCAATCACTGCTGTGCCTACTAGAATAATGACTTCCAAGTTTGTCTTCTCCTGGGCACCTGGAAAAATAAAATTGAATGAGCATCAAAAGTTGAAAACTCATACCTTTTTATATAAGACAACAAAGTTCTACACTAAAGCAAGATCTCAAGTTTACCAACTTGGAAAAAATCCTAGACAATAATAGTCACAAGCCTCTAAATTGGAGAGAGTCTATAGTATTCTTCATGGATAATTTAAAGTTTGCAGGACACTGCCCATGAAAACTTTCAGTGATAAAGTTCCAAAGTTAAGTACAGAAATTAAGGATCAAGGAAAGAAAAGTTTGATGTCTTACAAGAAAGACACATGAAGTGTTTGGTGGAAGAGCAGTCTTTGATGAAAAGAAGACAGGTCACATTCTTTAGGGAAGAAAATAAGTATGTTTTAATTCACAGTAAGTTCTAGAATAATTTATAGTGGCCTCTTTCTGGGGAAAATAAAGTCTGGTTTTGCACAGATAGTCTTTTTTCATCTGTATAGAGTTTGAGAAAAAATTATGTAAGAAAACAAGTGCCAGTGAGTAACTGGCCATACAACCCCTGGATGCTCATTCCGTTTTCAGATGGAGAAACAAGCTCAGAGAGGTTAAGTTCCTTCATTAAGGGCACACAGCAAGTTGGGGGAATGATCAAGAGTTAAACAAAGTCTGTCCAACACCAGCTGGCCATCACACTACCCTGCCCTTGTGTGCATAAGCCTTAGTTAGGAAAAGAGAGAAAGCTGAGATGAGAGCATCCCGCATGGCCTGGAGATAAAATGAAAGGTAAGGCAGAGGTCGACAAGGAAAGCTGCAGATGTTCAGGGCTCCAGAGGACAGCTCTGAGTGGAAGAAATTAAACGCCAGAGGAGGCTTTCAACTAGGAGTGATTAGCGAAGAGATGATAAGGAAGCAATTATCACCTAGGGCCTCCCATTGGATGAGTGCAGTGTGACTCAAATAAGCTGTTCAAGTGGCTTAAGGCAGTCTCAAAAAGGCAGAAGGGCAAGGAACTAACTAGTTAGCCAAATAAGAGCTAACAGTGGAAAATCAACTACCAAGTATGGTTTGGAAGTCGATTTTGTTTCCCTGGTGGTCCTATTGAAATAATTTTCTTTTTATACACGGAGGTCTAAAAGTCCATCATATATAGTAAAAAGTTCAAAGATTCAACTGTCTATATGAGGTAATGTGTTAATATTTGGGAACCTAACAGAAGAATTAAATATCTACCTCTCTCCTTCTTAGTATTGCATTTTGGATACTTAGTAAATACAAGCTCTGTGGGTGGCTTGCTGCAAAGAGCCAACAGAGGTGAGGCAGAACATGGACGAGAGCTAGAAGGCCCCCCTAGGATCTGCCTACAACATGAAGCCCTTTGGAAGTGACAAAAGCACCATGTCACTTGAAATTTTTATTTACTTCACACACTTGATATCTTTTTTGCAAGTGCAGTTCATGAAATGGTAATAAGCCTACAAATTGGAAAACAAGTCATTAAGATGTAACAGATTTGACAGATGAAGGGAACTAAAATCTAGACTTTGAGAGACAAGTTAGGATGGGTTCATAAAAATTCATCAGTTATTCCTTCTGTCATCATCCTTCTTTCTTCTCCATGCATACCACTCCTTTACCCATATGATAGAGTTTCGTTGCTCCCCTGGTAGATTATTTTTTAAAATAGGAATGCGCTTCTGAAGAGAAAATAATCCTGTCACAAATTACCTTTCTATCTGAGAAAATGCCAGATTTCACCTCACTCCTCCATACAAATAGGAGTTTCCTTTCACATTTTGACACCCTAAAACTTCCATGCCAGGGAAATAAAGGTCTATTGTTCACAAATAAAATTTAATTGTCTGTAGTCCAATGAAAACTGTGAACACTTGTGATTATCTGGGTAGCATTGATTTTGATGGTTAAGCAGTAATCCCAATGTTTTTCCAAGTAAATATAAAGGTATCACCCAAGTAAATATAAGGGTATCACTTCCACAACAATTTAATCAACCCATCGAAATGAAGGAAAAAATAAGGGTAAGGAGGGTATTCCACCTGTCTGGCTAAGAATTTTTCCAAGGCAAGAAGAGCAAGGATAGGAAATTAGCAAGCAGAATTAAAACAACATTAATTATGGTTTCTGGTTAAAATAATATGTACTTAGAGTAGAACATATACAAAGTACAAAGATTATCAAAAATCACCTGAAGTATGTGAGTAGATATACAATACAAACTAAGTTTTTAAAAAACGCCTGATGGGTCCATGTATCTCCACTGACCTTCTACGATGAAAAATGCCTCCACTTTTGCACACCCAAGAACATTGCATGCCTGACAGGTATAGAGGCCCTCATCCTCCTTCCTCACCCTGCGGATGGTTAGGTTCCGGTTCCCATCTTTCAGTACAATACCTAAGAGAAAAGAAAAATGATTGTTTCTATTTGTGATATGATCTGGTGGAGTTTTTCAAGAAAAAAGGTCTAAAAATATAAATGGTGTCCTTTACTTGGACTAATATCTAATTCCAAAGAGTGGTACAGGATGCATTGTTGACTCATCACCCCCAGCTTCCCTGAGAATTCAACAAGCTCCAAATATTTTAATTCTGAGTCTAGAGAATGGGCCAGACCATAGACACTAATATTACTTTTTTTTTTTTTTACAACCTAAAACAAATCAAGATGTCATGTGGGGTTAGGAGCATATCTCCAGGAGAATTCTGCAACCAATGAGAGATAGACATATTCTATTCACCTGAGTCTTCTACAAGTGTTTCATTGTCTTTAAACCATGTAACTTGTGGAGAGGGATTCCCAGACGTGGTGCATGAAACTTCAATGGTTTCACCAATGCTTGTAGTCTGATTCTCCAGGTTTCCAGTGATCATGGGTGCCACACGCTCTATGTACACACACACACACAAAAATCACACAACATTTAGTTATACCTTTTGAAATGGTTGAAGCATCAATAAACTAATAAATAGTGTAAACTACATAAACAGTAGGCTTTTGATTTACTAAATTGCAAATACACAGAAGTTGATGACAATACTGCTCGTCATTGAGTAAAGTTAAATGAAACAAGTCCAGATGGTTGAGAGAGATCACTACCCCTCTTTGGAACTCTCTATTAGTGATTCCAGCTGGTTGTCACATCACAAAATAAAAGTTGTCACTTTTATGGGTTTGTCTTCTAATTAGACACAGCTTCCCCAAGGGGAAACTTTCCCTCCCATGAAAGTTTCCACCATGTTTCTCTTAGAAAGTGCAAAACTTCAGTGTAACTCAACAAAGAATGCCTTATATTTATTTGGCACTTTTTAAAAAACTCACTTATACTATTTCTGCTGTTCACTATCAATCCTAGAATGGACAAGAATATTAATCTTATTTCACAGATGAAGGAACGGTAGTTCAGGGCGGTAAACAACTTGTCAATGTCCCTATAACGAATTAAGCATATGAGCTACTAATAGAATCTGGTAAACCTAAAGGACTAGTCTAGTACCAGTTCCACTAAAACAGAAATGAGCAAGACAACAATCCCTAAAGGAAGTCAAAGATTTCAAGAAAATTAAACGCATGGGTATTTCTTTCAACGTACAACAAAACTTCAGATCTGCCATTCCATCAAAGATTTATAGAAATAACTTGTTCAAAGCAATCAAAAGGAAATTTGCTGAAAGGATCCACTTTAACATTAAAGAAAATGAGGTTACCTCAGTGGTGAACTACATTGGGGTTTAAGAAAATGTCCTGGGCTCTAGTCTATTCTAAGAATAATTTTTGGAAAAATAACTTAAGAGTTTTTAGAGAAACAAAGCAGCTCAATTGAGCACAAATGTCCTCCTTCACATCTCTTTCTGAATTCTACCGTTAATTTGAAACCAGTCTGGTCACCATAGTGAACAGAAAACACATGGTCATATATGTGATGTGATGCGAAGGGCCCTGGGAATGACTTCACCCAAAAATATTCCTTCTTTTGACACCTAAGTCTTAACACTAGCAAACATTATCCTAGTATCTGTCTGAAGATGCCCCTGAAAATATGCCAAGGCCTTTGAAGAAGATATTTCTGTAAAACCTGTAGATTCATTCACCTGGGCAGTTTGTTTCCCTTTTTAAGAGTAAAATCAGATAATGCTTGTCTCCCAGAAACTGGGAAGGCACACTAAAGAAAGGAGAAAAAAAAGAGAACTTTCCAAATATGTCTCATTTCCCCCAGAAAGAGAGGCATGACTGCATAGCTTTTGCACAAAACACAGGTTAGATGAGGTATGGAAAATGGCTCCCTGGGGAATTTACAAAGCTATCTGCTCATTAAAATTATCATCCTGTTGATCTTTATGCTGGACTACATGGGATGACCCAGAGGCACAAGTACTGAGTGTAGCAGCCATCCCATGGGCTCTCCCCATGATCACACTGTCCATGCAGCAGAAACCTTACTGAGCACCTAGTATGTGCCACTATGTTCTATGATGCAAGACACAGCAAGGAGTAAGACTGAAAGCAATTCCTGTCCTCATGGACACGGAGACCTCCATGTGCCATGACTGCCCAGCGGTTGCCTGTGTTCTCATCTCATCTACCTACTCGCCACTGTGAACTGAAACCTTCTTAGCTTATAGTAGGCATTCCATGAATATGTGTCTACTAAAAAATGAATGTCAAGAATAAAGCAGGAATTTTCCCAGTTTAAGCTAATCCCTTGGAGATACTAGTGAAATCCTATCATCAGAACTGGAAAGAAACATGTTATTTTCTCTTTTTAATACAACATTTCATCACTATTCGCCGCCTATCTCCCTCAAGAACATTCAGTGAATAAGGTAAGTGTGCATCAGTCTACTTCATATGCTCCTATAGGACAGTAATCTTCTCACAGTCCCTAAAAACACTACACTGAACCATTCCAACTGTCTTTGATGACCCAGAATTGCCTCCGTACCTAACACAGTGAGCTGTCTGACCACACAATGTCTTTTCTTGGTCTTCCTGTCCTGAGCAAAGCACACATAGTCTCCTTGGTCCTGCAAAGATGCATTCTGGAGCTCCATGATCAAAATATCATCCGTGCCATTAGAGATCTTGGTGGCATTCATTTTCAAAAGAGCATCCAAGTTCTTGCAAACAGGTGTGGGCAACTCTCCCGCATGGATTGGCAGAGGCTGTGAACTAAACTTGTACCACGTGAGGTCCTCAAACATAGTTCTGTCTGCAGAGCACCACAAAGACACGCTCTCCTGCTCGGTTGGCTGGGTGTGAGGTTGCAAAGTGACTTTAGGACCCCCTGAAATATAAAACCTACGGTTATAAAATGATGATTTAATTGGAACAGCACATGTTTCTCTTCAGACTGCTAAGAAGCACCATGAAAAGTGAAGCTCTAGCAATCCCAGACAATGTTATACAAGGAGACAACCAAACTAGACAGTTTGGGTCCCAAAATGTATTATTTTACCAATATGTATCCACAGATGCATATCAAATCTCCACTTTGAGCTCTAAACACAATTTTTGAGATTTTAAAAAAATGCAAAACATATTCAAAACAGATAACTGTAACATGGAACTTTAAAAATTAGTTCCTTGTTGACACATCACACTCAGAGACATCAAAGCTACATTTACGACAACAAATTAGCCTGGGCTAAACTCTTCCATCTAGTCCAGTCAGTTAAAGCTTATCCATAAAACTAAGATGAGCAGGCAGAATCAGCAACATTTGGAGGAAACTGCTCCTATGTTATTATAATTCCCTCCAGAAAACTCACTGCTGTCAACTGTTCAGCAGCAAGCCCCCCCAGTATTCAAGTAACCCCAGGAAGCCAAGTGCTGGTTATACTTGGATGGTGGGAACATAACTATGATGCAGGATTTGTGGCTAAAAACTATGTGAGACCATTCTTTCCCCTGAGGGAATGGGAGAGTCCATTGTACTAATTTCACATGAGCCCAGAAGCTAGCTAAGGAGTCTTCATTAATGAATAGGAGCACCCAGAATCAGTCCAACTCCTCTCCTGAAACACCATGCCACTCAAGAATAGCAAGCACCACAGAGTATCAGACAGCTTAGCATCCACCTGGCGAGAGGCCCAAGCCACCCCTCACAGAGTAGTACTCACGGGTCACATGGAAGGAGATCACCCTCTCTCCTCTCCCAACTTTGTTGATGGCTTCACATTTGTATAAAGCTGACACATTTGCCGCTTGGATAACAAGGGTACTTACAGTCTATGAAAAAAAAAAAAGAAAGAAAATCCCGGGCCATAAACAATGGAGGCTGTGTTTATGCACATGCATTCAGACTAAAATTCAACCTGTGAGACCTGCCTACTCCATTCATTTGACTGTGCTGACCCTTCTCAAATCCATACAATTATAATTATGCTTGTGTGGCTCATGCATTATGCAAAACAGGCATTGGAAACCGAAGAGGAAATAAAGGGTTTTAACACTGTACACATTTTCTCATTTCCATGTTTGTAAAATCAGAATCACCTTACAACAGATGTACAGATTTAACGGCACATGTGTTTTACCATTCTCTGATGAGATATTATTAAGTCGGTGGCACTTCTAAAAGTCAGTGGTGTTTTCAAACTAACTTAATATGTTAGTACTTTATCATACAATTAATGTGATTATCAAGCTCCAATATCCCTCACATATGATTGACCACATACTTCCGCTCCATTCTTTTAACCTTCCAAAAGAGAGAGAGAGAGAGAGAGAGAGAGAGAGAGAGAGAGATTTTTTCAAATTGAAAAACTTTAAACTCACTTTGTTTTTTCCTTCAATTATGGCAAATTGATTTTTGTTGACTTCAATTTTATTTCCCCCCTGGAAGTCATCCACATTTCTCCATCCTTTACAGGTATTTGGGTTTGTCATTAAGACAGCTTGGCTATAAGGAAGAAATAACAGCTCTTATTATGACTTAGCTTTTCTTTAGTTCAAATCCACAGCAAGGAAAGGAGTCTGAGATTAGTTATTATGTTCTTAGAAATAACTTTCAATGCACCCTACCACATTACATGATTTGGCGCCAATTAAAAATAGGCCTCGGCAAAGAAGGAAGAGGTTCTAGGTAGATTCGTTCAGGATACCGGAGGGAAACAGCTATTCTGGGAACAAGCCTCCATTCATAAAATGAATCGACAAGACAATTCAAGTTAATTTAGTTCAAAGGAAGACAAGGAAACTAAGAAGTCACTGGGCTTCTTAAAGTAATCTCCCTGGGACTGTGGCCTTTGTGTAGGAAATGGTCAGCATCTGAGGAAGAAACTAGTAGTGGCCATCTCAAAAACAACAACAGGAAGTGAACTGCTTGGGGTGGTAGTGGGTGGCCCGTTGTTTTGTCTTCCTAAGGATGTCTGGACTTGTGTGAGAACCTGATAAGCTGGGCCTGAGAATCCAAAGGCTGCCTGCAGCTCCCTCACATCCATCAGCTCTTCCTCTGAGATGGACCTTCTCCCAGAGAAGAAGGAGAGAGAGTAGTATTCACCAGTTGATTGTATAAGGAGAAACACCAAAGATGAGCAATTGGCAAAGTGAGCAAAGAGCCTGCATTTGGAGAGGTGTGCACATGGGGGCTAAGTTAGGAAGGGAGAACTAGGTGATCTCAAGGTGGGAAACCCCAAGGAAAGACATGTCCTAAAACGTAAGACGTGGAGAAAGATGGAAGGATAGTTTTACTATCCTTTTACTATACTATTTACAATACTATACTATATACTATACTATACTTTTGCTATACTCTTTACTATAAAAGTACCACTTGGGGCATAACTTCCTTAGGAAGGGCCTTCTCGGGGTGGAATGGAGTCATACCACAGTTTAGCTGTAAGAAATGCACAACAGCAGGCAAAAGAGGACATGGGCTACTCACACGGGCTTGTAGGCGCACTCCTCCAGCTGCCAATACCAGCGAATGTAATGTGGCGGCGGCACAGAGTAGACCGTGCAAGTCAGCATTTGTGTGGTTCCATACTGGTAAGTATCCACCAGAGAGATCAGGGACTTCTCGCCGATCTGGGGTGGGACTGGAGATGGGAAAAGCAACATTTTAATTGTCAATTTGCTTTGAGGAACAGAAAATGGAAGTTTTCATTAACTGAAGCCTATGTTTCTAAAGTATATGATTTTGCCCTCTTTTTCTTTTTCAAAGAACACCTAAACTTGGGCATGGGTGACAGGACTTCTAGTGATAACCATCATCTCCTAAGTGGAGGACTGTGTGCAAGTCTGGCCACCCTCCGCCTAAGTTTTTCTCGATCTACATGATAGGGATAACTCTCCTTGTGCCCCTAATCTCAAAAGATAGGAACGAAAGAAAATCACTGCAACTAGCACAGCAAATACATTCATTCTGTGCTAGCCATTGTTATAAGTGCTCTGCATAGATTAATTCACTTAATCACACATGAGAAAAATGAAACAGAACCATTAAATGACTTGCCCAAGGTAACCCACTTCTCTTCCTTCTCCCTCCACTTCCTCCACTTCCTTCCCTCCTCCCCTTCTCCTTCTCTCCCTTCCATTTCTTTCCTCCCCGTCTCCCTCTTTCTCACCCTTTTATTCTCTTACCTTTTGGTTCCAAAGTCATTAATGCAAAACTATTCCCCCATCACTATTAACTTAAAGCCCCAAATTATACTTTCAAATTTTGACTTTTTATGTTTATTTTATATAGCAGGGTAAATGCTAAGAAGAATCAAATGTTGAGTGACTTTATGGATTCTTGAGATGGGTTTTACACTGTCCATTTTTACACCTTTATTTTGTGTTCATTTTCTTCTCCCTACCCTACTTATTAGCTTTCCAGCTTCTCACCATTCCCCAATGCCCTACTCCTGAGTGGCTTCTGAGTGACATTTCTGGAACCTGTTCCCTTTAAAATTCTCCCTGAAGCTGAAGTCCCAGAAAAGAAATGAAGCGAAGCTTAGCAGACATATGGAGTGGTGGCAGGATATATGGGGAAACACCCTAATTTACAAAAGAAGATCCTGAAGTTTTCAAATGCCATGCCGATAGGGAAGACAAAGAATTCCAACAGAAAAGCATTTCCCAAACTGTGCTTGGGGCAAGAGATTAATGGATTTACAAGGTGGGAGGCAGATGGTCTGGTCAAATATCTCCATACTCTATGTCTCTCCCCCTGGAGAATGGCAATATACATGAACACATTAAATAAAGGTCCTGATAAGTCCTGCTCTAAAGACACCTGTGGTACATTGACTTAACATCTCTTACACTTGACCATGATACCATTTTCATCCCCACCCAGAACACTTTCAGTTTGGAAAAACAATGTTCAAATCATCTTTAAATCAAAAACTTAGTATCTTCCTTTTATAGCCTCAGAGTCAGATAGACCCTAGACTCCTGTTTAAAAAAAAAAAAAAAAAATTCAGTTCCAAAAAGCCAACAGTGTCAATCTGCAAAAGCCTTCTGAGTTGGAACTTGTCTGTGCATCAAACTAGCAGCTTCCCACAAAATTCAAAAAGACTCTTACACATTTGCATTCCAGGTACACAACTTCATGAGACAAGAACAAAGGTAGTACAGCAACTGTCCCTGTAGGCATTCTTATTTCACAGCACATAGCCATCAAGTTTATTATCTATGTGAATACTGCATTTGACACCAAATGGCCTCTTAAGTAAACATATCCAGAGCGCACTACCCTACACCTCATTTCAACTCCACTGCTCTGGATCATTTTTATAAATAGGAGCCCATTTGTGATGTGAGTGAAGCAACAGGTGACAAAGGAATGATGGCCTGGTTGTTTAAGAAGATATAATCATTGCCCCTCTCTAAAAAGAAAAGAAGATGTAATCATACTCTTTATAATCAATTTTGGGCAGAGAAGGAAAACTGAATGAACTCACCATTCACAACCAGAGATACCATGTGGCTCTGTTTCTCTTTTGACATGGGGTTGGTGAGGACGACAGTGTAATTTCCTGTATCTTTTTCACTCACTTCCATAAAAATCAACTCCTTTTCCCTTTTTATAGTGTGATTGGACTCAATGGGTTTTCCATTTTTATACCTTGGGGGAAAAAAATCCCGGGAATTAATTTAATTTAAGGGTTTGCTTTTAGGTGAAACAACGCTTTACATTTATTTGCAATACTTACCATTTTATTTCAGGGGTAGGGTAAGCAAGGTACTTCACGGGGATTTTAACACGGTCTCCCACTGAGGCTTCCACCAAAGATTCCATGCTACTATCAAAAGCAATAAAAGGTTTTTCTGAAAGAAAATAAAAATTATTATTCTCATAAATGTCAACTTATTATAAATGGTCATTTGGTTTAGTTTTTCACTTCAAGTGAAGAGTCAAAGATTTGGAAATTCTGAGTTGCCAGAGAGCAGGGATTTCCCCACACTTCCTTTCCTTGGTCATGGTCCAGCTTCTCCCACACAACAGGCCTCTGCATTTGCTTTCCTCTCTCTCCAGGTGCACACTGCAAGCCTACTGACTGCTCAAGTCTCAATTCAAGAGTTTGCTCCTCTGTGAAGCCTTCTCCAAGTCCTGCAGGAACCTTAGGAAGCTCCTTCTCTACTCCCTTGGCACCCTATGCCTATTTGCCTTATGTCCCAGGACTGAGCCCTTAGACCACTTCTTTTTAGCTACACTTTCCTCCAGGCTCAGCCATAAAGTGCCATCCGCATTGCAGCTATATTTGTATTTCCTCCCCTGACTTCTCTGGGTTCCAGGTTTATATATTAAATATCTGCACTTGGATGTTTAGTGGGCAGACCAAATAAACAAACCTAACACTGTTTCTCCAAATCTTACTTCCCCATCAGTCTTCCCTATCTCAGTAGATAAAACCACCATTCACTCACTTGTTCACACTAAAAATTTTAATTGTCTTCCATTGTTTTTCTCTTACCCCACCCCCCAGAGCCACTAAGTCAAAAGACAGATCCTGCTGGCTCTATCTTCAAAAATATATCCACAATCAGATCATTTTTTTAAGCTATTCACCACCTCTCACCTGGATAACTGCAACTAGCCCCCTACTGGTCTCCTTACTTCTGCTCTTACTTCCCCAAAGTATTTCTCAAAAGATACATAGTAATCCTAAAAAAAAAAAACACATAAACTTGGAGCATGTCTCTCTGCTCAACCATTCTATGAATTCCCATATTATAAAATCCAAAATCATTACCAACGCCTATAAGTTGGATGCCATATGAATTATCACCTAAACTGAAACTTTATGTGTTATTATGTGACATTATTATAAGTGGAAGAGAATAAACAGAAATTAGGTTATTTGTTCAAAGCCCCACAGATAGTAATTAAATCCAGGCCTCCCCAAGCCTTGCAATAAAATGAAAATTCAAAAACTATCTTAGATAATAATACTTTGCTTATTATGCTACTAATCATAGCATCAACAACAATCGCAACAAGTAAAATTTAGTGAGCACTTACTGTATTAGTTCATCTCATTATTAAAGTCAGGATTTGAGGGGCACCTGAGTGGCTCAGTTGGTTAAGTAACTGCCTTTAGCTCAGGTCATGATGCTGGAGCCCCAGGATCTATCTCTCTCTGTCTCTCTCTATGTCTCTCTCTCTCTCTCTCTCTCTCTCTCATTCTCTCTCTCTCTCTCTCAAATAAATAGATAAATAAAAAATCTTTTAAAAAGATTAAATAAAATAAAATAAAAAATAAAGTTGGGATTTGAACCCAAGTTGTGCTTTTGACCTCTAGGTCATATGGCTTCCCTAGAAGGAGCTCAAAAATGTCTTCTGAATGAACAAAATAGGAATCACTAGCTGATCTAAATTTATTTAAATTATCTCACTTTTCAAGGCACAGCGTAACTCCAAAGGAGACCTTAGCTTACCGTGGACCCTGACTGATGTGTTGCTCTTCATGGTCATCATCCCACTGGAAGCTTCACAGATATACTGCCCTTGGTCACTCCGGGTTACACCATCTATAGTCAAGGTGCTCAAAAATTTCTTCGTCTCACTCCCAGACTGGGTTTTTAAGTCTCGGATAACAAGTTTTTTATGCCGATGCTGAAAAAAAGTTCACTGAACTTTAAAGTCCAGCATAATATTACCTGGTAGCTTCTAGATACCTAAAAAATCAAGTTTTGGCCCTTGGAGAACACTATTCATGTTAAAAATAAAGGACTTCAGGACATTTCGTATCACCTAGACAACCAATATACTTGGTTTCAGGAGAAATATGTGGAACCAACTGAATTAAGATTTTTAAAGCCTCACATAGTAGGAATGAGATGGATATGTACTGTAGAAACACCAGCAAATATGACAATTGCTTAAGGAGAAGTATGTTTTATGCCACCTCTTGAAGACAAATTCCCTTAATGGGAAACTAGAACAAAGACTTTGGACCAGAGAGAAATAATACAACCTGAAAAGATGTAACCTAGAGAAAATTCGTCTTCACAGACTGATAGTAACAGAGTGAGATCAAGTTCTTGGCATTGCTTCCATTTTCCATCGATGCTGTATGTTCTGCAGTTCTTTTAAACCGTGTGTGTGTGTGTGTGTGTGTGTGTGTGTGAGAGAGAGAGAGAGAGAGAGAGAGAGAGAGAGAGAGAGAGAGAGAGAGAATGTTGAGGCCCTTCCATTTTATCTGGCCAGAGAGGCCCCTACCGCTCAAGCCAACTCCGCTGGGGCTGACTATCAAAGTATCGAGAGGTCTGGCTTTGGATTGTGAGTGTTACCTTTAAAGAAGGGTATTCCCAGTTGAAGTCAATCCCCACATTCAGTTCAGTCCTTGCTGTACAGTTTAAGACAAGCCTCTCTCCAACAGACAGCTCAACTTCGAGAGGGGGGCTGACAACCACATCATAAATCTTATACCCTGGAGCAAGTAAATTGAAAACACAGAGAAAAAGAGAGAAAACAAATAACAAATCTATAACTTAGCATGGATTTTTTTTCAAAAATGATGCAACTTCAAAATGTGCCACATCATTTTTTCCTGAGGGCCTCACCAATATTTGGTACCTCCCAGCAAAATGGCCTACAGAGACTTACAAAGCAAAACTATAGGAATCTTGAAGATGTAGCTCAGTGGATAGAAAAGCAGTAAAATTTGAATAGTCAATAACCAACAAAGCCAGGCTTAGCAAATTACTGAACTTTCCATAAAATAGGTATAATTAAAAGAACTGATGCCAAACAATGTTCTGAACATCGAATTTTCCATAAAATATGCTCCAATAATAACACTCTTTTCCATCTTTGGTTTTGGCAAGAAAAGAGAAAAATTCAATTGCACGTAGGTTTATTTAGTAGAGAAGAGCAGATGTAATGAATTGTCCTGCACCAGATCTTGAATTAATACATTTTTTCAATATCCTTTGTCCTTACCCCAATACCTTAATCTCCAGGATCTTAATATAGGAAGCCAGTATTTACTGTCTGATTTAATGACACGGAAAGAAACTGTCCACTTACCTACAACCACAACTATGTACATAATAGACTGGTAACTTTCGTCATTAATTTTTGCTTCACAGAAGACCATGCCAGCATAGCTAATCATGTAGCTGGGGATAGTAAAGCCTTTCTTACTGTCCCAGGAAATTCTGTTACCATCAGGAACAAACCTCTTTTCTGGATACCTCTGTGTATAAAAGAAAATATCAAATATTGAAAAAGTGCTATGCAAAAATGAAAACCATGAAAAATGATCACAAAAGAATTTATCACCAAAGAATACAAACTGGTTTTATTTATTTTCATTTTGACCCTTCCCAGAGGATCTTTAAAACACAGGGTTGATAATTTATTACATACAGGCTACTCATCTTAACATTATGAAAACATGAGGAAAGACTGAAAAAGATGTAACTTACTGCACAAAGTGACACATTGAGGTTGGAAATGGACCCAAGACATGGAATCACCACAGTTTTATTTTTCTTCTCAGTGATGTACACAACTTCATGTTGGTCACTAACAGAAGCAATAAATGGAGATCTGTAATCTAAAAGAAAAATTAATTCCCTTAGTTAATGGCATTCACTAGAAAAGTTGGTCTTGTTTCGGGTTCATAAACTCTAACCAGAGAAGCAAATGATTGCAAATGACATTTCACACCAGGCAAAGGAATTCACAGGTTGGTCTGCTGGTAGATATCTGGCTCCAGAGATATGCTGCAGAAAAGAGGTGTGTGCGTGTATGTGTGTGTGTATACAAATCTGAAAGAAAATTCCTAGAATGAAATTGACTCCTTTCACTAGGATCATCAATAAGTAGACTATATTTTATAGGTTCCACATTTAAACAGATGGATCATTATAAATTTTTCAAAATGAAGATGTATACTTCATTTGTCACATACATTTTCACATACACATATACATTCTCCATAGACACTAATATTTTTCAAGTACATAAATTTTAAAGTAATTTTTTAATTTTAAATTAATTTTAAAGTTAAACCTGTACTTTATTGACTGAATTTTATTGATGCTTTTTAAAAAAAAGCGTATTCTTTCTTTAGGCAAATAATGTCCAAAGGCCATGAAAATAAAGTAATGGATTCCAAAGGCTCTTCAAAATAAGCATAAAATAACTAACAACTTTTTGATTCAATTATTCAAGAGAAAAATTAATGTGGGTATTTTAAGATTGTGAACACTAGATATGAGATTCTTTATAAAATAATGTACAGTGGTTATTGAGTTCAGCTTAAAATTCAGCAATCATTAAATCGTCAATGGTGAAAAACTAAAAAAAAAAAAAACCCATGGAAAAAGCAAGAAGAAAATAAAAGAGATGTTAATGTCATTCGCACATTGTTCCTACAATGTGAATACACCACTGGGAAAATAGTCCACTCCCCAGAGACAGAGGGGCTGTAGTGTGAAGTCGTAGAGATAATGGCTCAGACTGTTATGCCCAACACACCTGATCGAGCATTTCAGAGCTCTTCAGGGTGGCTGGTCAAAGTGAAGAAAGAGTTAATTAAACCAAGAGGAGAAAGGCAGCTAATTCTCTGCAACAGCAGAAGTTTGATTTCCTTCCCAGCTGGAAAGCACAGAAAAGCAGCCAATCCAGTCTACCACATGCCATAGCCATTATCTTATGAGGCCAAGACCCACTTCCTGGCTCCATCCATTGTGGGAGGGAATGGGGTCAGAAGACTAAGGAAGCAAGGTAGGGACCATCCATAGGGAACACTTCAGTGCTTTCTTTCTCATTTCTAAACTTCATGACCAAAATCTTGGACAGCTCACCTCCCAGAACATTAGGCCTAGACAGGAAGCAGAATTTGATGGTACACCCAAAGACAGGCAATGCACAAATAAACAGTGCCAGGGATTGCTACTTCTGAATATTACCTATCTTTCGTCCATGTACTATGAAATATTATCAAGCTTCCTTACAGAACAAGTCTTTGGAAGCTAAGTTAACCCCTTACGTAAGACTAAAGCTATTCAGTAAATCAATTCTATTTCAGTGTTCCAAAAAAAGGAAATAAACAAAAGAAACCCAAACAACCACCCATCCTCTCAAAATAAAATATTTACTGTAACTCATGAAATGAATTTTCACATGTCTCCAGGTTTCCTGACTTGGGGAGACGGAAATAACGAGATACTATGGGGGAGGTTCATCTTGTAGTAGTTCCAGACAAGCTAAAAGCAGGAAATCCTTGCAATCTTCTGAGAAAGTCTGATCTCCCAAGACTGCCAGATCAAAAGGAGCCAGAAATTCTTGAAGATCTGAGCCTTGTCTCTTTCAAATTCTGCAGAGGGAGGAGGAGGGCACAGAATTCTATCTTGGATTGTGCTCACCCTGGGCAAAAATAATTCTCAAATATTGTGCAGTCCAGGAATGACATACATTATTTTGATATAGTCTTCATTTTCCCATTGCAGTGGCCATATTGCACTATTGAAATGTAAATGGAAATATGCAAGTGTGTTTCCCAATGCTAATGAAATTCCCCATTCTATAAAATATGCTTTTAGAAAAAAAGTCTAAGCCATCTTCACCTGCCTCAAATCCTCTGGGATGCAAAAAATATATGTAAATGTATAAATAAAATGTCTAAACAACTCACTTTCACTAAAAAGAAAAATATTTGGTATATCCAAGCAAAGTACTGTATATCAACACTAACATTCCCCAAAATTGGATGACAGAATTATAACCATCATCAATCAGGTCAAGTTTCCACATGGAAATTAACATAGTGTAAGATTTTTGAAACACTAAAGAAAAATAATTTGTGCTTTACTCTACATGGATGCTAAACTGAGTTCCATGGTGTCAATCTCAAATTGCAAACTCTAGGAAGATGTTGCATATCATCCAAGATCTCAGACCACACAAGCAAAGGAAAGAAACACTGTCTTCAAAAAGCCCTTTGAGGTAGTATCTTCCTTTGCAAGAGGATGGAAATTGTTTTTCACAAAGTATAAGTTGGAAAAGAAAAGTTCTTGGGTGCCTGGGTGGCTCAGTGGGTTAAAGCCTCTGCTTTCCGCTCAGGTCATGATCTCAGGGTCCTGGGATTGAGGCCCGCATCGGGCTCTCTGCTCGGCAGGGAGCCTGTTTCCTCCTCTCTCTCTGCCTGCCTCTCTGCCTACTTGTGATCGCTCCCTCTGTCAAATAAATAAATAAAATCTTAAAAAAAGAAAAAAGTTCTCATGTACATAAAAGCTCCAGAGCCCTTGACTATTTCCCTGTGTATTCTTGAGAAAATCTCCTACTCCGCTATAGATAACCTATCTCTCCACAGAAACCTCTCCATAATGCACTCCTGACCCTCCTTTTCAAGGATTTCGGGGGTTTTTCTCAAACATCTGGAGGCTTTTTATAAATCCACATAGCCAATTGTGAAAACAGATTTCACTTAGAAACAAAGAGCAGAACCACACTAACTGGGCAAAAGAGATGTAATGGGGACCAAGTTCCAGGACAAATCAATGAATCTTATTCTCAGAGGAAGCCTTGAAAGAAAAGAACTTTGTGTATTCCTGCTGGCAAACAGCCTTTGGAGCAAGCCTTCTGTCATACTCCATTGTCCTCGATTTTCGTCTGCCTGTCTTGTTTTATACCTGGTAAATCAGCTTGGGAAATGAATTCTATGTAATTATTTACCTTGAACGTGGACATAAATGGTCGAAGCCATGTCAGTGTCCCGGTAAAAGCACTTGTAGGCTCCAGTATCATTTCCAATCACTTTTGGGATCGTGAGCATCTTACAGAAGAGGCTGTCCCTGCACTCGGTCACCGCCACTCTTTTCTCAGAGTCACTCTGATCGTTGGGCCAGAGCCAATCCAAGTCCCTCTCTCCCCTGAAAAATTAATTCCAGGGAAGTAATCATGGGTAACACCACACTATAAGGCTGTTTCTAAGAAGACAGATGTGTTTCTCAAACTTATATAAACTCAATAGTCAGATTCACAGCCTTCTACCAACAATGACAGGCTGGATGCACAAATGACAGAAAGCCACACACTCAGCTTCAGGCACCACTTATAAGGTTTCCTGAGTTTTCTATTAATTAACTTATTCACCCACCGAATATTTCTTAAGCTGGTGCTATATGCCAAGTGTTGCCAAAGTCTGGGGATATAACAATGAACAAATCAGACAAAAATCAATGCCTTTATGGAACTTCAGTCTAGTTAGAGGAAACAGGCAATGAAATAGTAACTAAACCCCAGTGAAGCTGGATTTTTTTTAAAGTAAGTAAAATTTATGGTTTAAGTAAAGTGCAAGGTGGTGACAAGTACTATGGAGAAAATACAGAATATACAAAGAATAAAGAGTTCTGGAGGGAGGGGGCTTGATGAAATCATATGAATACAGGGGAGAACAGTGTTCCAGGCAGAGGGAACAGAAAATGTAAAGGTCTTGGGGCAGGAATATGTGGAGAATCAGGGGAATAGCAAGGAAGCCAGAGTAGTGAGATAACAGTGGGCAGGCAGGACAATAAGAAGTGAGGTTCGGAAGGAAGAGGGTGCAACTGTCTCAGAGCCTCACAGAACCTTGTATAGACTACATTCAAACAAAAATTACTTTGATTGCAGCATTTCCCTGCAAAACCCTAAGAAAGATAGTCCACATCAAAAAGGATGTAACACCATTGATACTTCTTTCAAAGATTCCGAAATTTCCACGAAGTAGCAGCTAAATTAGTGAAGTTACTTTAACACACTCCATGGCTTTTCAGGACATAAGAAATTCCTTTGAATGGGTTTTAAAAGGAAGTATGGGATTCTTGGGAATTTTAAATACCCTCTGTTATTGAGGATGAGTATGAGGAAAATCCACTAAGAAATGTGTCTTCAGGTAGCAAAGCTGGAGAAATAGCAGTTACTATGGCTGGATATTGGTTACCTACCCTTGATAAGGGAACAAGAGTATCCTTTACAGTCTGCAGTCTAAAATAGAACTGTGTCATGTTGAACACTGGTGTTCATCAAGTGTAAGCAATGGCAGTAAGCTGCCCAAGGCTCTCTGTGGACCCCTGGCTCTCTTATCAGAGGGCAACATCACCTCCACCATGTCTCCACATCGGTGTCAAAGAGACACTGAGAGGTTCCTGAGAAGCCTCCAGGACACTGCATTAACACCCCCCCCCACCCCCAGGTCTTCTACCTCTCCTTTTGGGGTTGGGGCTTTGAGACAAAATCTAAATGCTTCTTCTTCCTTTCAAAGAACTCGGCTTCCCCAGTTAGCAAAAAATCAATAGCATGACTTCTTGCTAGCAAATGAGAAGGGAGGCATTCCAGAACATCTAGCCAAGGCAGGAAGTCCATCACCTATGCAGAATATGCACTCAGTAATATTAACAGCTGAATATTAAACTGCTACTACAATCATAATTATATCATAAAATAAAATTCCTGGCAAAGGCTAAACAAATGTCCAAGAGCCATTGTGAATATAATAAATATGGCCCCAAACTCCTTCAACTCCATCCCTTAAGGGTAAGAGGGTAAATCCTCAATTTCACTTATTTATTCAATATTTATTGGATGTCTACTATTTACTATGTGCCAGGTGTTATACTGTGTGTGTGTGCGCGCATGCCATGTGTGTGTGTTGGCAGAGAGTAGCAGGGAAAAAATTTCAGAAAAATATACAAAATTTTTGGGAGAAGAGCTTCCTCATTTTTCATTATTAAATCATTTATTAAAAACCTCACTACTTACAATTACTACAACTCTATTATAATTCTGCTTAGGTAAATTATTTTTCCCTCAATAAACAATGAGTTACTTGACATAGGAAATCTGAATCTAAAATGAAGCCTTACCTGCAAATAATCCGAAGAGTTGTATTAGCCATAATTGTAAATATGTCTTTTTGCATGCTGAGTCTGGGTGGATCAAGGGAAACACTAGGCAAACCTAGAAACAAATTAAATAAATGAACATAGTTGCCACTGAGTCAAATCCAATAGGAAACACCTTCCATAAACAATGCACACTCTATACTTTAAAAGGCCTCTTCAGCAATTCATTGTGTAAAACTGTGAATTTACTTTTCACCATTCCCAGTAAAAGTTCACAAACTGTGTCATAACAGGAAGAATGGGCAGATGGTCATAAACCAACACAAAAGTTCTGCAATTCATGGAGCTAGGGTGGAGTTCCTGTTTTCCTGCATTGCCAACTTCAAGGTCTTACAAAAGGATATAGGACATTGAAACCAAGTGAACCTTCATCTGATGATCTCACTCCCTCGGGAAAGGACCCACTGACATTACTTATAAAGCATAGGATGCACAGTTGACTAAATTGCTGATTAATGAATACTACTAAGAGAGAGTTCTATACAGTTCATCTATGTACTCTGAAGGAGGGAGGAGTGCCCATGACATTGTCTCATTTTCCTTTATCAATCTTCTAGTGCACTTTCTCTGGTAATTGAACTGCCATGGTTGGAAGACTGTACATTAAAACCAGGTGAGAGGAATTGAGAGAGGAAAAAAATTTGCCAGTGTCCATATAATATAACTATTAATACACTTTTCCTTAGAGAATGGAACTAAAAAAGTATAATGCGAATGATTTATGATTGGGGATTCTCAACTTATTAATCAAAGCTCTTAGTTCTTCCTGATACCAGGCTTACAGTACAAGAAGCTGTCTTTACCTAAAAATACCACAGGACAGATTGATCACCATGGATCACTCCATAGCAAGAAAAGAGAGTTCTCTGTGAACTGAAAGTGAAGAGCTAGTAAATGATGAGAAAAAAACAGTCCACTATGCTAGGGCCTTAACTAATAACCAGATATCCAAAACATCATCTTAAAAAGTGATGGATGTTGGGTAAGCACCCAAGCTTAATATGATCCTTAATTCACATCAACTAAGAACAAATGACTCTCTACCCAAGAAAATGAAAACACTAATTCAAAAAGATACATACACCCCTGTGTTTATTGCAGCATTACTTACATTAGCCAAGATATGGAAATAACCTAGTGTCCATCAATAGATGAGTGGATAAAAAAGATGTAGATGCCATGGGATATCAGTCATAAAAAAGAATGAAACCTTGCCATTTGCAACTACATGGATGGAACTAGAGAGTATTATTCTAAACAAACAAAGTAACAAAGACAAATACCAAAGATTCCACTCATTTGTGGAATTTAAGAAACAAAACAGACAAATAAAAAAATAGACTCTTAAATATAGAGAACAAGCTGATGGTTATCAGAGGGGAGGTGGTTGGTGGGAAATGGATGATACAGGGGATGGGGATTAAGAATACACTTACCATGATGAGCACTGAGTAATGTATAGAACTGATGAATCACTATATTGTAGACCTGAAATTAATATAACTCTCTGTGTTAATTATACTAAAATTTTAAAAATAAGTAAATAATTTTTTTAAAAAAAAAAGAACCACTGACTCTTGAGGCCTAAACTGGCACTGGTCTTGTTGGGTGAAAAAGTGTGAGTAAAGAGAGTGAGCAAATATCTAGTGTAAATATCCAGTGCATTTAATCTGTAGACCTCAATGTGAACAGCTGCAGTCAAAATGAACAACTGATCACACCTATTTCTACACACTTATCCAGATGTGCAAAATAGGCCGCTGACACAACTGTAGATTTGTTGATCAATATCATAGTTTTTAAAAAACCTAGAAATTAAGTTATATCAATAAATCTCAGAAACTAATTGGTATTGGTACTGATTTGTGTTTGGGCTAGTAATTCTTAAACTTTAAGATGTGTAAGATATCCCTAGCCCTACAAATCTGCATTTTCACAAATATTTCAGATGACTTGATCGCCCATGGTCTATGGGACATCCTTGGACAGCTATTGATCTGGCTTATCATGTTCAGTTAATTAACATAGCACTTTTCAATATGGAAGGAAATAACTGCACCTAAAGTAGACAAACAATAAAGCGAACTATTTAAAAGCAATAGAAAAGCATTCCAACAATGGCATCTCACCTTAAGAAAAGGAAAATGAAAACAACTCGTTTGGATGGGTACAAGTATCAAACTGGGCTGGGAAACATTAGGTTGAGAAACATGTTAAAAACATTAAGTTAATATAATATAATGATCCAAATGAGAAAGAACCCATTATTTGGACACACTTATATGAGAGAAAAAAATGGTAGTAAAAAAGCTCTAAATAAGCCATGTTCATCCTACTACCAAAATAAGAGGTTCTTGAAGATCTCTCATAAGTTATTCTCACAGACTATCTCACACTCTAGACACACTTTCTTATGTTCAAAAAATTAATTAAAGACATGTTCTCCATTCATAGGAAGCTAAGACAATACTATTCTAGAGACATGTATACAACAAAAATCTTTTCAACAAGGCTTTATCAATAATGATAACTTCAAATTCATGTGTAGATCAACCAACATTCAACCGTGTTTTGCTCCATTAAGCTTCATTCATTTTCATTGGCAAGTTTAAGTTCTACTCTTCAGAAAATTCTAAAGAAATAACTATAAGAAGTACATATGCTGCTACTCAATAAAAAGCCCTTCTATGTTCAAATCCCCTAACCAAAATTAATTAATTTCTGCACTATTACCCTTCCAGCTCAAAGACAGGAAGGAAAAACAACAGTGCCTCTGTCTCTAGAATTTGATGGCACCAATTACAGCCCAATCCAATTAAGCAAGTCACACACTCCAAAAGGGCAACCTCATCATTATATTCAGGACAACCCGATTACAGTTACTACTGCTGCGCTATGAAACACCCCAGGCTTAGAAGCAACTCACTTCTTTGTGGGATACAGAACAACAACATGTTCCAGACCATAAAGGGGGAGAGAGAGGACTTGTCAGGGATAAATGAGCATCCATAGTGGAGCTGGCCCTGATGAACCAAGCATTATTAAGAAAATTTAATAACTATAGACAGATGATCTTGTTATTGTATACGAGTGTCTTTTTTTCAGACGTGATACTTTCATTTCAATATAAGGAATTTTCCCTGAATTATTTGACTTGTTCTCCCCTCCACCTTCTCCCCTTCCTCACCCTCCAAAGAGTGGAAATCTGGAAATCAGCAAACTGTGGCTACAGAAAAGAGATATGAGAAGGGGGTGTGGGGCCCGGTGAAGCGAAGAGAGAAAGACAGACATTTACTGCATCAGGAGCATGTGTGTTCCTAATCCTGAAGGAGACTGAAATTTTAGGTGGCAAGGAAAGTGCGGAGTGGAGCTAAATCTAGCTACCGAGCCCCGCAGAGAAAGTTTTCAGAACGTGTACTTCTGACCATGCGCTTATCCCAAGGACCAAAACTTTGAAAGATGTTATTGTTTTACATAAGAAGGTGACTGTTACTTGGAGACATTTTGGGAGGCTGTCACAACCCCAGCTCGGAGCCCAATTTCACCTTCTCTCTGCAAGGGGAGTAGCATCCTGCTGCTAAGGAAGGGGAAAAAGTTTTCCTGAACTGCACCTCATACAGTGGCTGTTTGTGGGTTCGGGCCACAAGGGAAGAGCATACCGGGGTCCGCTCAACTCCTGCAGAGGCAGAGCTGAGTGCACGATGCATGCGATTCGAGAACCGGCTTGCGCTCCCTGAAAGGCGTCCTTCTCCGCGCCCGGGCTAGGTTGGTGCGACCAGCCAGCCAAAGTTCCACCGCCTGTTCCCGCCTGCGTGGGCACCTCCCGCCTGCCAGCCCCGGGCGCCTGCCTTCCCACCCCAGGCTCCCGAGAGCCTGAGTGTGTGTCGGCTCCGCCGAAGATCTCGCTCCAACCCAGGCCCGGTCGGAGACTAAAGTCGGGGAAAAGGAATCGGCTCGGGAGACCCTCGTATCTCTGGATAATCTTGGACCAAAGACCTTCAGTTCCCTCATCGGTAAATGAAAAAACACCAAGTGTCAATCACTTTTCATCTTTCCAGCTCTCTGATTCCGAGTGAGATCCTCCGCATGCCCCCTTCTGTCCGCCCTCACCCGACCTCTCCGGTTTCCTTCTAGGGAGTGGGCTCCTTACCCACTGAGGCAGCCCTGGTCTCCACGCAGAGCCACAGAGCGATGGCCAGCAGCGCCTTGCTCTCCATCCCGCACCTCGCGCCTGGCGCAGTGCCCAGGACTCGGGCGCCGGGTCTTTCTCCCTGGGCCTGCCCCGCGAAGAGGGCGCGGAGGTGGAACGAGTGCCTCAGCGCAGGACTGTGGGGCGCAAAGGGGAGGGTGCCCTGACTCCGGTCGCGGCTTGCAGGGGCTTCTGCGGGGGCCTGGACGAGAGGAAATCCCCGCTGCGCGACAGCTCTGGGCTTTCGGTAGCGCGCAAGTGATGCTCCGCTCGGGCCGAAGAAACACAACCACCCACCGCCAGCTCTCCCGGGGTCCCGGGACTCACTGCGGAGTGGGAGCCAGAGGCCGAAACTCTAGAACTTGGGGGCGGGACTACGAGGGGCGGGGCCGAGGCGTGGTTCCCCTCTGCCGCCAGCCCCGCCTCTCAGCCGGGTACCCGGCCGGGACCTGCTGCTTTCCGTGCGCACTGTCTCCCCTCCACGCTTCCCTGGGACTGCATGTGGCCCCCAGTCTCCCGAGGGGGAAGGTCTCACGCGCAACAACTCCATTTCAGACAGAGAGGAAATGTAACCTGTAAAGGTTTCTGAGACACTCCAAGCTTCAGCAGGTTGGGACCCTCCGAGATGCTAGTGGGGGCTGGGTAGTGCTGAAAGAGGGGACAGCGCGGGGAAGGCGGATGAGGGACACTGAGCCTTCAGGAGCGCCAAAATTTGCTGCCGCCTTCGGTGCCCGCGCGTTCCTGAGTGGCTGGGGGACAGACCGTGATCAGGAGCAAGTGGAATCAACCAGGGAAAAGCGGATACTGAGCCCAGGAGAATGCAGGATCGCTAGCGGGCAGTGACTTCAGCCAGTACCAGTGTTTTGCTTGGTTAGCAAAACTGTAGTTTAAAAATCTGAATCTGAATGCCTATAGTCAGAATATGCTCAGTTCTCCAAATCTCCCCCTATTTCCTCTTACACATGGCAGGTTCAAATGTTTTTAGGTTACCAGCCTAGCCCCCAGTGGCACTTAAATTTGAGACCCTTTACCAAGCTTTCACCAAAAACCTCCATCAGGACTCCAAGGAGCTGTAGGTACCCAGGCCTCCAGCATACTCTTGGCGTGAGAGTCACCCATCCCTGAGTGAGGCTCTCTCCTTGAGAAGGGGCTTTTGTCCACCCTGTTGCCTGACCAGGAGCCCCTACCCCACTCTTCCTGGTCTTTTGACCAGGCCCCTTTTCAGAACAGAGCTCCCAGCCACGATACCCTTAGGCTCAGCACAAGGAAGCCAGCTTCACTGGAGAAGCAATGAAGCGAATGCTTCCAGATTCCTGCACCCAGAACACTCCATACCAAACCTCATATCTGTCTCTCTGTGTGTGTAGACTCTTCATGGAGCTGTTTGGAGAATTCAGATTCCTTTAGACCTTTTCTTCCTTTTTTCCTCTCCATTTGTCCCCACACTTAGAGAGTGACACCAAAAGTCCCCTAACTTCTTTAAATAGGGATCTTGCAGCTCTCTCTGTCTTAAAGGACCATCCTTTGGGAAGACGAAGAAGTAGAATTATTATTTCTACATCTAGGCCAAACCTCCCTTCCTGAAATACCCAATGTAAAGTGTTGGTTTTCTTCTATGTTTAAAATATTTGCTGTGTCTACTCTTCAACTTTGCCAGGCTGACAATTGATATACTCTGAAATATAATGAATATAAATGCTTAAAACTTTTTTATAACATGAAAAAGTTTTCAATGAAAAGCCCTTCTTCAACAGAGGCAAACATTTTGACCTTTCCTCTTTTTTTCCAAGCAAATTTTAGGCAAGTAGAGATATAGGTGTGTCACCAAGGGTGGCCCAGGTATAAATACTGTGTGTTGGCTTTTTTCACTTTAAAATAACTTGAAGGGAATCTGGGTGGCTCAGTCAGTTAAGCATCTGCCTTCAGCTCAGGTCATGATGCCAGGGGAATCCTGCTTCTCCCTCTCCCCACTCGTTCTCTCTCTCAAATAAATAAAATCTTTTAGGTGGCGCCTGGGTGGCTCAGTTGGTTGGGCGACTGCCTTCGGCTCAGGTCATGATCCCGGAAACCCGGGATCGAGCCCCACATCGGGCTCCCTGCTCAATGGGAAGCCTGCTTCTCCCTCTCTCACTCCTCCTGCTTGTGTTCCCTCTCTAGCTGTGTTTCTCTCTGTCAAATAAATAAAATATTTTAAAAAAATAAAATCTTTTAAAGAAAATAAAATGTAATATAAATTGAAGATCATTCTACATCGACCCATAAGGTTCCACTTTATTCTTTTTAATAGTGACATGATGCTCCACAGTAGAGATGTAATAATATTTGATCTAGGAGATATTTATTGGTAAGAGGCATGGGTATCCTTAAAGAAACTTCTCTCTTCCTGCCAGCAAACTTAGCAAATAAAACTGGGCAGGCTCTGGCAAAGCTGGACATGGGGTAGAGGAATGGAACCTGGTTTGGAAAAGGCCATTTTTCTCCACTTCCATCTCTAAACAATTCTTTTTCTCTCAGGCTTATTTACAATTCATGACACTTCCTCTTCCAGGTCTCACTTAGGAAGATAGTGTCTCCTCTGAATGCAAACCAGAACCAGCAGGCCCCTGGTAATAGCCCCCTTTAGAAGTCTTGGAGGAAATGATGCGTCTTTGATGGCCACAAGACCAGAATTTGGCAGGGTCTCAATGAAATCACTCTACCACATTCCCTCCTGCACGGTACTTAGAAGTGCCTTATGTTCATGAAAAATGACGAAGTCTTTTTTTGAAAAATGTCTGGTCTATGGGCAACACCCTCCCATTATCTGGTACCACTGAAGTGATTCTGTGAGTAATCCTGCAGTACAGGTACAACCACAGCCTATCAAAGACCCCAAGTGTATTCAGTGCTCCAGAGATGGGATTCAGACACATTTGGGGCTGAAGCAGCAAAGAGTGTCACTAAGTGCACAGACTCCGGAACCACACTAACTGGGCTTAACTCCCAGATCTACCCATTAGTAT
Source organism: Spilogale gracilis (assembly GCA_004023965.1). NCBI lineage: Eukaryota > Metazoa > Chordata > Mammalia > Carnivora > Mephitidae > Spilogale > Spilogale gracilis. The sequence goes on from PITA01002189.1 coordinate 52,102, forward strand.
CCACGCAATCTTGACTCATTTACAGGTTGCATACCTATGAGACAAAGATGCTAATAGTACCTTCTTCATAGGGTTTTTGCAAGAATTAAAGGAGTTGCTGCATGTAAGACACTTAGAGCAGGACCCAACCGCTGGTGAGCACAGGCGCTTAGCACACAGTAAGCATCTAATACATTGGGAAACATTCTATGAAGGTCAGTCATGCTACAGTGTGTGGCCTTCTTTGTGCTACATAGATCTACACTGTAAATAAGGCTCATTCATTCAATAGCAGTTTTTGAGCACCTACCATGTGCTAGGTAGTATAATAGAGACTACAGTTACAATGGTGAAAATAAAGGCAATATGAGCATAAATGAGCAGTCATCAAGACTATTTCAGAAGTAATACTTCAGAATGCTTATATACTTCAGAATGCTTTATATTCCAGCTACTTCTCTGGGCTTTGTGCACACATAAATGTACATTGTTCATGTCACCAAAGCATGCTATGTAAATTATACTCCGTAATGCCAAAGTTGGTTCCATCACCATAAGCACTTTGGACTTTGTATGTAAAAAAGTAAAAATGAAGACTAGCAAAAATTTAATAATTGTGGAAATTGAATGCTGAGTATATATGGGTGCATTTTACGACTCTCTTTACTTTTACATGTTTAAAATTTTCCAAACTAAAAAAGTTTTAAGGGGCGCCTGGGTGGCTCAGTTGGTTAAGCGACTGCCTTCGGCTCAGGTCATGATCCCGGTGATGAGGGATGAGTTCCACATCTGGCTTCCTGCTCAGCAGGAAGCCTGCTTCTCCCTCTCTCACTCCCCCTGCTTGTGTTCCCTCTCTGGCTGTGTTTCTCTCTGTCAAATAAATAAAATCTTTAAAAAAAAGGTTTTAAGTAACTATAACCAAAGTGATGCCTGATCTAGTATACCATCATTACCTTTTCCACTGTCAGTATCTTGAGATGGATGAGAATTTGCACTTTTTACTTCATATATTTCTATACCACTTCATCAAAAGAATAAAGTGTTACTTTTACAAATAAAAAAATATAAAGATCAACTCTCTCTTCTAGGGGCTGTTATATCTTCAAATACTGTCATTGTGATTACATATTTGCATAACACTTTCTCATGTTTACTTCTTTCAATTCGTTTCTCATATTTGTTTACTTTGTAACTTACAAGAGCCTGTGATTTGCCAGATGTTGGCTTGATTTCATAGCACATCTGTACTCATGACTATCATGTCATGGGAGATTATGAGCATATCCTTCATCTCTCATTCACCTTCCTTCCACACCCACATTTATTTCACTGTGTGATTTATTTTTTTAACTTAAACTCAAAAATATATTTGTATATTCAAGGGGAAAAAAGGCTATGTCACCACAAAGCCAGGTTTGACTTCCATGTTTCTATTAGTGGTTGGTTTTAGTCATAAAATCTTACATTCTAATAAATATAAAACAATCTCCTCACCCTTTTCGTGAAACAGATGAAACAGAATTTCATTACTTGTCATCCACAAAGGAAAAATCCCAGTTACTTTAAATACATATGTCTATGTGCCCCCCCCAAACTATCTGATGTAGTTTCTTGTTTTATTTCACATAAGGATAAATGCAACAAGTTTTAAATGTGGGAAGCAAGTAGGGGATTTAAATAATCAACTGAAAATTTACCAGCACAAGAGAAGGATGTTAGAAAATAATAAAAGTAGTCAACACTCATCAGCCACCTCCTTTGAGCAGACACTATTCTGAACACTTCCTCCCTTACTTAATTCTTACAGCCTTCCATGAGGGCAGCAAGCACTATATGCAATTCTTAGTAAAGAAGAGTAGTAAAGACAAGAAATTATTTATTTTTAACGTTATAGTATTCCTTTGCTTTCCTAAAAGTCTTGCCAAAAAAGTCGCTTTATCTGTTTGCAAACAATTGATGCATAGTTTTCTCACCATTAGTCAATGACATAATAAAAGTTAAGACACTCTACTTTTTTAGAGAAGAAGGAGGTGGAGGAGATTTGGGGAGCACTTATTTTGTGCCAGGTATTTTCCTTGGATTATGTTATTTTAATGTTCACAATAACCCAATGTAGAAGATACTCATAGTGGCTTGTGGCAAGGGCTGGGGTGGGGGATGAGATTTACAAGGTTGAACTTTACCAAAATCCCACAGCAAGTGGTGGAATCAGAATTGAAACAGAGAGGTATTAAACATCCAACAGAGACCCCTGCAAGCACATAGAGACAGTTTCTTATTGAGGGTTGGTCTCTTTCAAGGGATGAGACTGATTCAGTAAATCCCACTGGCTTCCTCAGTCTCTCTATGATGATCAGTTTCATTTTCCCAAGCAAATAGAAGGCCAAGGGTGACTTAGGAGAATCACGCTGGGACAAATGACCAAGAAAGAGGAAACAAACTGAGGGTTACTGGACGAGAGGTGGGTGAGGGATGGGGTAACTGGGTGATGGGCATTAAGGAAGGCATGTGATGTAATGAGCACTGGGTGTTATATGCAATTGATGAATAACTGAACTCTATTTCTGAAACTGATACATTATACATTAAGTAATTGAATTTAATAAAATAAGATAATAAAAAAAAAGATATTTTCTACACAGGAAAAAAAAAAAAGAGTGAAATGCAGGTAATAAGATCTCCCCTTCACACACACCAGGAATCCCAAACTGACTGGGTCTTCACCTTCCCCACAACCTCTGTACCACTGATCTTTTCCTCTAAAGAAAAGTAGTTGTTACTATACACATAATTATTTGCACATTGGGGGCATTTCTTTTCTACCGGATTTTTTTTTTTTTTTTTTTTTGGTCCTTTGGTCAACTGGAAAACTTTAAGTCAACCTTCAATACTCGGTTCAAATGTCCTTCTCAAATGGTATGTTTTAATTTTTTGTTCGAAGTCTTCCTCAGTTGAAATCTTCTCAGAAGAACTAACCATGGGTTAAGTCTTACCTGAGCAAGTAGTTGAGTTTAAAAGGATGGTTGTTAAGTCTTAATAAGAATGGTGAAATGCATAATGATGATGCATATTTAATAAAAGATATCTTCATACTATAGACTTATGGTGACATGTCTAATTAAATAAAGCTATTGTCAAAGATACCATGGGGTACAAATTATACATGCTAGCTATGTGTCACATACCTTATATAATCATTCTTAAATTCACATTTAATAGTCATACATTTAATAAATATATCCAGACCTACACTGAATTCATGTTTTATCCTAGAAAAATTAATATGAACTATTATGTTATTCAAGGAGCTAGGAAATTGCTTTCCTTTTCCTATATACACGCAGCACTTATATGATATGATATATCATTTATAATACAGTCAATGTTTATGTGAATGATTCTCCCTCAAAAGCAGAAATTAGATCAAATTCATTTTATATCCTCAGTGCCTAACATTCTGTGCATACTCACCTCTCAATACATTGGTGAATTTCAAATAAATTTTGTCATTTTTCTTTCTGCTGGTCTTTATTTCTCCTTCACCTTTCCCCCCAGAATCAAATGTCTCTTGGGTATCCATCAGAGTTATCTTTACAGAGAACAACTTGTTGAAATAAAGAGAACTACACAATTGCAACATAGACACAGAATGAAAAAGTTGTTAATTTATTAAGCAGGGGTAATTGGAGTTTTGTTTTTGATTTTCAGTAGTGAAGAAAAAGAAAAAAGCATTTATTAGATTTGCATGTGTTATACAAGAAATTTGTGACTTGAATTTCACGTCTGTGTTGCAGATTGTATGTAACCATTTTCCAGTGAATTAAGACCATCTCTTCTTTTTAAAAGCTTATCAAAATTTTTCAAGAACTGAACAATGCATTTTTTTAAAAGCCTTTATTTCCCAGGGAATAGTTAAAGTTACTCATCCTTCATAGGTAAAATATGTACACTTCCAGGTTAATTGTACCTGTTTTCAGTGCTGTCCACACTTTTACAGAATAAAAAGTGTTTTTCAGTAATGTTCCTTCACCAGCCTTAAGAGCTAGTCAATGACAGCAGAAAGTTTTATGTTCTTTGTATATAAATATAGTCTCCAGAGTTTCCAAAACATTAGTGAGTAGTCCCTTGAGGCACAAATAAAATTTCTCTCTCTGCGCAGTATTTCTGAACATTCACTTCTAATACTTCACTACCTTGGTGCACATTAAAAAAAAAAAACAACAAATGAAACTACTCACCAAGGAAAACTCCACACAGAGGGAAATTTTTAAATAGGATAAAAAAAAATACAACTTCAGATCTAACTGATAATCATCCAAAAATTGGTCAGGCTAGTTATAGGCACATGAAAGGCCATAAGGGAGTCATTTCATGCATCTGACCACATAATATAAATAGAAGTTCCAGATGTGGAGAAAATGAGTCTAGTAACAAAGCAACACATCGAAAATATTAGATGTTAGAATGGTCTCTGGATTGTGTACAAAAACACTTATAGTTCCTTATCCTAAGAAAACTTGACCTTGCTTTTCCCTAAAGCTACTTCATTGTCTGTGACTTTTACCTTTCCTTCATCATAGAGGCTCTTGAAAGAGCAGAGACCATCCTTCACTTCCTCTCTTCAAGGACAAGAGCTTCTTCTCATGCTTGACTCTGCCCAGCATCTCCATAATATACACCCCATTATCCATTCCCTTTTGAAGTTCTGCCTTTGTTTGATGCTCATAATACGGTACACACCTACATCTCCAGCCAACACCCTTCAGAAGCTTGAGCTCCTTTGTTCAACCCTAAACATAGGGAATCTCCGCATCCATTTTTGGTCATCATCCTATGTGCTTTTCTACAACTTTCTGAGGGATCTCAATTCCCTTCATGCCATCAATTATCTTCTTTTTGGGGATCACTTACGAAATTGTGCTTTCCAGCTCTGATTCCTGCAGTAGCTCCAGACTCTAATCTCCAATTCTGACTACACATAACTACGTGTAAGTTCCACTGATGTCTTAAATTCAGAATATCCAAAAACTAAACTCTTCATCCCTTCACTTTTACACTGCCTCTTCCAGCATTCTCAAGGGCAGAGAACTTCTAGACAATTTGAATCCATACTTTACAGGCATAGCATTCCCTTGCCTTTTCCTTTCCACCCAAATCCAATCTGGTCCACATTCTTTACATCTCTCATATTAATCCACCCCCTATTTTTGTTCATCAAACTGCCCTGATTCATGACCATTTTGCCTTTTCCTGGAATATTCCAATCCATCCATCACTCTGCTGCCAGAGTTATCTTTCTAAAACACAAGTTTCAGTTGTCCTTTATCTTTGACAGTTGGCATTTAAACACAGCATAAAGCCCCAAATCCTAATCCTGGTGTTCAAAGGCTTCATTCTTTGCCTGCTTCCTGTTTTTCTAGGTTACCTTTCAATGTACCACATACATACTGTATATTCCAGCCAGATTGGGTCCACTGACCACTTCCAGAAAATGCCTCATATTTTCTTGTCTCCAGGCCTATGCTCAAGGCATTCTCTTTGGTTGGGATGTACTTGATTCTATTATCTACCTGTAGGAGGCTAGCATGTCTTCAAAACCAGATGGAAGTTTCTTCCATCCCTACCCTTCCTGCCCTGCCCATGTAAATAACTGTCTCCCTGACTACAACAGTCAAGACTTTTTGGGTTTTAAGCAACAGAAAGGCCAACTTGAGCTAGTTTAATGTATAGGATAATGTTGCTTTAAGTTATAGACTGGCTTCATATAGTTTTGTCAAGAGTCTCAGCATGACATCCTGCCATTTTTCTGTGATTTTCTCAATTCTGCTCTCAGGATCTCTTCATAGTTGAAAAAAATGGTTGTATATTCTCATAATACACTGTCCACAGAAAGAGAAAATTCTTTGTCAGAAGCACTTGAGAAATACTGAGGAAGACTCTTTGACTTCAGCAAAAACTCCTTGTCTCTTATTTGCCTACATCCCTACACAAATTACAGACAGAGTGTCTTAGCCCTTTCATATTATTATAAGAAGTAACCATAGACTGGGTGACTCATAGTCAACACAAATTTATTTCTTCTAGTTTTGAAGGCAGGGAAGTCTCAGATCAAGGTGCCAGCAGGTTTGGTATCTAGTGAGGGCCCACTTCCTGCATCATAGAAAGCCATCCTCTTGCTATGTCCTCACATAGCGGAAGAGGTTGAGAGAGTCCTCTGCAGTCTTTTTTTTTTTTTTTAAATAAAAACACTAATCTCATTCATGAGAACTCCACCCCTGGTCTAGTAAACCTCCCAGAGATCCCACCTACCAATACCATCAACTTTGGAAGTGAGAATTTCAACATATGGATTTTGGAGGCTGGGGGACATAAGCAGGCAGGAAGGATGTTGATAGGCTTAGATCAATCAGAGTCCATTTGCAATTTGGAATTTGCAATTTGGAATGGGGTTGATAACATCAAAAACATATCAGTGAAATGAGGAAGGGATTATTTCTCAAAGAAAAACCTGGAGGATTTTTTTAAGTAGCCTCTACACCCAGTTTGGAGCCTAAATGTGGTCTTGAATTCACAATGCTGAGATCAAGACTTGTGCTAATCAAGAGTGAGATGCTTAACCAACTGAGCCACCCAGATGCCCCCTGAAAGATTTTAAGAAAGTAAGGGGAAATGGTTGTCAAGGAGACAACCAACCAACACAATATTCCTCATACTCCAAAAACCCATCATTCAATATCTGTTGTAGCATATATGATACTCTGCTTGACATCAGATTTATTTGGGTTATGTGTGTCTGTCTTCCCCAACATATTGTGAGATAGAGGGCAGGCTTTGTGCAGTTTCATAATTGTTTTTTCTAAACTTCTAATTAATTAAAGACATGACTTTCCATTCTTCCGATGAAATACTTCCCTTCATCCAATGGTATTATCATAGCAATAACTAACATGTATTGAGTTACCTATGTCAGGCTCTGTTATAAATCCTTTACATGTACTGACTCCTTTAATATTCACCAACAACCTACAAGGTAGATACTATTTTATCTTTATTTCATAGATGTAGAAAGTAAGGCTCAGAGAGGTTAAGTAACTTAACTAATGCCATACAGCTTGTGTGTGGTAGAACCAGGACTTGAGCCAGGGAAGAATTAATCCAAAGATACACTTGAAAGAAGACTCTTAAAGCTGGTTCATTGCTTAATAAAATATACCTCCTGGTAAACAGTCACGAAGCTACTTCTTGTCTTTCAGCTCTCACATTGAGAGCATCTCACAATCTTGCCAATTACTCTTTCCTAACATATCTGCTCTTGCTGGTTTTGTTCTTATATTAAATCAACCATCCAAATTTTGACAATCTCTTGATGAGGCTCCTAGGATGATATATTTGAGGATCGATCAGTCTCATATCTTCACCGAAAACCATCCTCTGTGTCTCAATATCTTCTTCCTGATATGATGTCCAATATCAAATGTTTTGTGTCTTTCGGCTTATGATCACAAGAGCATAAACCTATGAGGAACTAATGATGAGTCATACTTGGTGTTGCTCCTGACAATAATTCTTATGGGACAGTGTGTTGGTTGACTTCTTAATGCTATTTTTCCTGTGAGATGAAACTCATAGAACTATGGGGGCCCTCAAGAGATTATACGACCCAGTCTCCAAATAGTCATTACCTTCTAAAGACAGAACTTGATTATATGAATCTTAAGGAAGTATTGAAAAGATCCTCCACAGTCACATTTGGCAACACAGAATTTCTTCCATCATGTGACTGTGACAGAGTCTTCCTGAGATGTCAACACCACACTCTGTACTCAGAATTCTGCTGTAGTGCCAGAGGGCTACTCTTTCAATACAAGTGGCAGAGTCCAGTGATCTCAATTCATTCACCAAATTATTAATTTACTTTTTAATGACAAGGTAATTATGACATAGCAATGCAAGCACCAGAATTTTAGACTTTTTGAAAGTATTGCCCAAAAATTAGATATATATTCTTGTTTTGTGTTAGAGAATTCATCTTTATTTTTATTTCTATTTATTATATATTTATATTTATCTTATATATTATATTACAATGATATATTTATGTGTTATAGATATTATATTATGTATATATATTAAATATTTATTTTATTTTAAAATTTTGTTTAGTAATTAATTTATTCAAGTATTTATTAATGTTAAACCAGGAGTTCTCAATCCTAACTACATGTTAGAATCTCCTGAGTCTCGGGAGCTTTGAAAAAATCCTGGTACCTGGTACCGTCCTACATCAAATGAATCAGAATCTCCGGGAGGAAAACATGAACAACAGATTATTCTGTGTGTTCTACTGTGATTCTAATCATTCTAATCTCATTAAACTCTGGTTCATAAGAACAGGAAAGAGTCTTCCAAAACTTGGAAACAAAAACATTATAGCTACTTCACCCCTTGAATATTATAGTCATAGTGGGATTTCGAAAGAGATATATGAGAAATTTTAAAAGTATGACTCACTAGAGCAAAATAACTAATTCTTAGCAAACTCAAAATTATTTTTTAAAAATACTTAGCAAAAATATAGTTACAATAAATAGCTAAAATATCCCCCAAAACCCATTTAATGTCAATGCATTTTAATGTGTTTTCCGTGATTCAGAATAAATTTTCCAAAAGCAAGAATATTCACAATATTAAAAAGTCTTAAAATACCCTTGAATACTTCAAACAACAATTCAATATTTACCATATGTAATGAATGTTCCTATCTAGGGCTGAGAAAATAGCAAGGAAGTAAGGGTCTGAAGTCAACAGACTTCAACTCATTTTGATAGAAAGAATTACAACTTTCCAGGTCGTAGCTTCAAACAGAGCATAAGCTTTTTAATGTTTACTGAAGCAACTCTCCCATTTTTTTCCCACTGAGTTATGCTTTTTGTTAAATGCTGTTCTGAATGAAAGAACTGCTTGGCGGAGTTTGAGAGGGAGGCAGACATCAAAATTGAGTTTCAACCACGATGAATCATCCAAATCAGTTTCTCTGATCTAAAAACACCGCTGAATTCAATGTAGTGGGTGATGTTGTCTTCCACCCTTCCTACCAACTCAAGTCAAAAGCTAAATTCCATGAATGGGAGCAATCTATTGCTAGCTAGCTCTTACATCCACTTAAAAGAATTCTTTGGGGTCTAAAATGAGGACTTCAGGCGAAAACAATCCTTAAAATTCTTTAAGAGTTCATGTTTCAAAAAGATTTAAAATGTCTGTGAGTGTGTGCTTGTGTACAGCAACAGGTTATAAGTGTACACATCAGAATTTTTTTTAAGATTTTATTTATTTATTTGACAGAGAGAGAGATCAGAAATACACAAATAGGCAGAGAAGCAGGCAGAGAAAGAGGGGGAAATCAGGCTCCCAGCTGAGCAGAGAGCCCGATGCGAGACTTGATCCCAGGACCCTGAGATCATGACCTGAGCCGAAGGCAGAGGCTTAACCCTATGAACCACCCAGGTGTCCCACATCAGAATTCTTTAAAAGATTTTTTATTTATTCATTTGACAGAGAGACAGAACACAAGCAGTGGGAAGTAGAGGGAGAGGGAGAAGCAGACCCCCAACTGAGGGTGGAGCCTGATGTGGGACTGGGATCACGACCTGAGCTGAAGGCAGATGCTTTACTGACTGAGTCACCCCGGTGCCCCTACATCAGAATTTAACCGTGATTATTCCTCAGTAAGAAAAATATGAATGACTTTAATTTTCTTCAAGAATGACATATTACTTCTCATATGTATATGCGTAGAATATGGGCATACATGAACCTTGAACATAAATATCCCTGAGGACCAGGATGGGGATGGGAGCAGAGAAGAGATTTCATTTATTACACTAAACTTTTTTATATTTTTGAATCTTTTCATTGATAAATTATAAATTTACATTATAATTTAAATAACAATAACATGATGATAAACTCTGAATTTTTAAAAAGCTACTAAAGACCACATTCATCTTCTCTAATATAAAGATGTTTTTATTAACATCATATTTGCCCAGGTGGGTAAGAGAATGTGAACAGAAACCCTTGCCCTTCTGCCTGCAGAGGATGGAATAGTTCTTTCCATCTCCTCATGTGTTCCATGGTAATGCCAAAGCAGAATCTTGATTTCAGAGAACTCATAAGTTATCAGTAGAAACTACTTTTAAAAGCTAAAATGTATTAAGCTCCTGCTATACAAATTTTTTTTCAAAAAAAATTTTTTATTTATTATTGCATTTTCTCTTTAGAACAACCCTATGAGGCATAGAAAAGTTAAGCATCTTTGACAGACAACAACACTGGTAAATGGAAGTATAAGGATTTAAATCTAGATCTTCTGACTTCACAAATCAGTGTCTTTAAAAGTGGGAAAAAATTAAAATTATGAAACAATCAAGAATTTTGAAGAATAATTGGATGTCAATCTAAGATGGTAATATTTCTGCTTAAACATTTTGTAGTTCTCCTACAGCTCTTCTCATGACCTGAGCCGAAATCAAGAGTTGGATGCTTAACCAACTGAGCCTCCCAGACACCTCTTTCCACAAGTCTATTTAGAGATTTACTCTCTTAGTCAAAATCCAAATCCATTAATATCTTTGAGGTGAGTGTTCCTCTACCTTGGGCTTTTGCTGACACTGCTGGGAAATTACAGCCTCAAAGTTTCTCATAATCCCAGTAGTTTGACTGAATAAACTCTCAGACAACATCTTAGATCTTTCTGCCTCCAGTGTCTGGCAGCCTTCTCAAACACCATTACACTTTTGCCACTAATCTCATCAATTTTCTTTTTTTAAAAAATACAGTTCCTCCTACACGTATATACTTTAATGGTTTAACAAAAAGTTTGTGTGAGAAAGCTTCAATATACATTGGATATTGTATCCAATATCCAATTGGTCCATTCTATATTTTAATTTTATATTTGTTGATTACATATTTTTTTTTACTAATGCTTGTTCAATTCTTCAGCATAGGTCCTTTCTTCATTATTAGTTCCTAAATAACTATCCCCATGACTGAAAAGGGGGAAATCCCGTAAAATATACTGCACATGACTTTGAAGGAAGAAGAATCCTCAAAAGATACAGGGCATACACATTACCTTACACATAAAGGCTGTCATTATTTTTAAAATCAATTTCCTGTAGAATAACATACAGTAATATTTAGTCTCACTTAGCTAGGCCTGAAGACTTTTTTCTCTTCCCAGTCTTCCCTATTTGTTTGAAAGGGAAGTATGGTACTATAGTGGAAGGGTGGGAGCTTTGGTGCCAGATGAACCAAGATGAGATTCTCTTAGTCTTTTAAGCCAGACAAAGAATCCACAAGAAAAGACAACAGCCCAGTACCCCTGGTGAGCACTGACACACAAATCCTCATCAGAATACTAGCAAACTGAATTCAACAACACATTAAAGAGATTATACACCATGATCAAGCGGTATTTATCCCTGGGATACAAGGATGGTTCAACATATAAAAATCAATTAATATGATATACCACATTAACAGAATGAAGGATAAAAATCACATGATCATCTCTCCAATATTCTTTAGGTTTTCACTAACATGATTGTCAAAGTCCTAATAGCCTCTCCTGACCATCTTATTCAAAAGCCACTTTCACATTTTTAAATATTTATTATAGCATCACATCAGTTCTAGGCACCGAAACCTGTGTTAGTGTCTATTACTGCATAAAAAAGTTACCCCAAAACCTAGTGGCTTCAAACAGTAAGCATTCATTATTGCAAAGTTTCTGTTGTTTGTGTGTTTAGTTCAGGGGCTGGGAAGTAATTTAGCTGGTTCTAGTTCTGTGTCTTTTGAGAGGTTGCAGTCAAGATGTCAGCCATGGATGCAGTTCTGGGAAGGTTCGACTGGGACTGAGGAATCCATTTCTAGTGTGACATACATGACTGTTGAATAAGGATTCAGATCCCCCACTGAATTTCAGGGCTCTCCATAGGGCTACACAAGTGTCCTCGTGACATGGAAATCGGCTTCCCTAGAGCAAAGGATCCAAGATAGCAAGGTGGAAACCACAGTGTGTTTTATGATTTAGAATTGGAGGTGATACACTTTCATGCACAGTATCCTATTGGTTACATAGTTTAGCCCTATTCACTGTGGGAGGACATTAATACTAGGGCTTGAATATCAGGAGATATGAGTCATTGGGGATCATCATGGACTTGACTATAGTTTCTCTGGTTAGTGCTTTATAGTTTTCAGCATCCAAATCTTGACCATTTTGATAGATTTAACCCGAAGTATTTCATGTTCTTCGATGCCATTATAAATGGCACTATTTTAAAAGTCTTAATATCTATCTTGTGCTACTATATGAAAAGTACAATTAATTTTGATATTGCCATTGTAATCTGTGCCCTTCTATTAGTTCTCGTAACTTTTTGGCTGATTCTTTGGAGTTTTCTATGATAATCATGTTTCTGTTAATAAAGAAAATTTTATTTTTTTCCTTTCCAATGTTTGTGCTTTCGTTTGTTGGCTTATTACCTGGGCTAGGATCTCCCATATAATGTCAAATAGAAAGGATAAAAGAGGATATCCTTACCTCATATCCATACATGAGGGGGAAAAGGACACCGTCTTTTACTATTAACTAGAATGTTATAAATTTTTCATAGATTCCTTTTATTGAGCTGAGGAAGTTCCCTTCTATTCTTAATTTATTGGAAGTTGTTATGAATGGATGTTGAATTTTGCCAAATGCTTTTTCTGAATCTATTAAGATAATCATATGGTTGTACTGGCAAATTGCACTGATTGACTTTTGAATGTCAAACCAAACTTGCGTTTCACTGGGACATGATGTGTTTAAAAAAAAAAAAAAGTTTGGCTAACTGTGATTTGAAAATATTTTGTTAAAGATTTGTTAATCTATGTTCAGGAGGAACATTGGTCTACAGTTTACTTTTATTGTACTATCTTTCTCTGGTTTAGTTATCATGGTAATGGTAGTCTCATAAAATTAGTTGGAAAGGGGCACCTGGGTGGCACAGTTGTTAAGCATCTGCTTTGGGTTCAGGTCATGATTGATCCTGAAGTCCTTTAATGCAGCCCCACGTCATGCTCCCTGCTTGGTGGGAAGCCTGCTTCTCCCTCTCTCACTCCCTCTGCTTGTGTTCCCTCTCTAGCTTTGTTTCTTTGTCAAATAAATAAATAAAATATTTTTTAAAAATTAGTAGGAAAATGTTCTCTTTTCTTCTATTTTTTTGGACGATATATATTTACAAGAAAAATGATATTATCTTGGATTTGCTCAGAAATAATTCGGGATGGGGAAGGGATGAGTGTGAATATAGATGAAACAAGTTAGGCCATGCGTTATTATTACAGTTTAGCAATACATAAACGGGGATTTGTTATACTTTTCTCTGCCCTTCAGTATATGTTTGAAATTTTCAATAATACAATATTTTATCTTAAACATAAAGCAGTGTCCTTCCCACCACTCTATCCTACATTCCAGTTAGTATGCTGAGAGAGGAGAGTGTCCTAAAATTTCAGCAAAGAGGGAAGCAGAGGCTTTGACACTGAGAGTTCCCAAATCTTTTTAAAGAGTAGACTGACTGGTTTTAGGTGGTATGTGGTGCAGCCACTCTGGAAAACAGTGTGGAGATTCCTTCAAAAATTAAAAATAGAGCTACCTCATGACCCTGCAATTGCACTACTGGGTATTTACCCCAAAGATACAGATGTAGTAAAAAGAAGGCCTATATGTACCCCAATGTTCATAGCAGCAATGGCCAGAATCGTCACATTGTGGAAAGAGCCAGGATGCCCTTCAACAGACAAATGGATAAAGAAGATATGGTCCATATATATAACGGAATATTACGCAGCCATCAGAAAGGATGAATACCAACTTTTGTAACAATATGGATGGGACTGGAGGAGATTATGCTGAGTGAAATAAGCCAAGCAGAGAAAGTCAAGTATCATATGGTTTCACTTACTTGTGAAACATAAAGAGTAACATGGAGAACATTAAGAGAAGGAAAGGAAATGTGAACTGGAGTAAATCAGAGAAGGAGACGAAGCATGAGAGACTATGGACTCTGAGAAACAAACTGAGGGTTTTGGAAGGGAGGGAGTAGGGGGATAGGTGAGCCTGGTGGTGGGAATTAAGGAGGGCATGTATTGCATGGAGCACTGGGTGTGGTGCTTAAACAATGAATCTTGGAACACTGAAAAAATAAAATAAAATATAAAAAAATAAATAAAAAATAAAGAGTGGACTAGTCATGAGTACCCAAATGTGTACTGGGAGGACAGTAAGATAATAAATCAATTACAGATTCAATTTAGATGTGCCCTTTAAGACAGTCTTAATTTCTTGGCTATTTCTTCAACTTAACTTTAACGAGCTCTAGCCTATAATGCAATGGTTGTCAAACATTAACCTGCATGAGAGCCACTCAAAGAGCCTCTTTAAACAAGATTGTTTGGGGCAGTGAAACAATTCTATATGATACTGTAATCTTGGATATATGTCATACATTCATCAAAATGGGTAGTAATGATGTGTCAATATACTTTTGTTTGTTATAACAAATGTACCACTCTTCTGTGGGATGTTGATAGAGGGGGAAGCTGTATATGGAGGCAGGAGTTATGTGGAAACTCTACTTTCTGCTTCATTTTGTGTGAACCTAAAACTGCTCTAAAAAAATTTATTTTTTTTCAGTATAGTTAACCCACAATGTTACATTAGTTTCATTTGTACTAAGTAATGACTCAACAACTCTATACAGGATGCTGTGCTCATCACAAGTGCAGCTACCATCTGTCACCATACATCACTATTACTATACTATTGACTGCATTTCCTATGCTGTACCTTTCATCTATGTGACTTATTCATTCCCTAAATCTCCCACTCCCTTTCACCTGTTTTATTCGTACCCCTACCACCTCCCCTCTGGCAACCATCACTTTGCTCTCTGTATTGATAGGTCTGATTCTGTTTTTTGTCTGCTTAATCATTTGTAAAAAAATAAAATCTATTAAAATCTGGCAATGAAAACACAGGTTGTTTAACTCCATCTTAGAGTTTCTCATGCAGTAATTTTGAGATAGAGCCCAAGAATCTACATTTCCAGCAAGCTCTTAGGTGATCATGATGGTGTTGGTCCAGCAACCATAAGAGAATTACTGCTTTCATGTAAAACCTCTGATTTTAGAAATTGCAAGATTTCTTCAGTTCAAGTCCTGGGTTCCATCCAAATAGAATATTATTTAGTTCACAAGCTACATTGACTCTAAATTCTGCTTGATTCATTTTGGCAAACTTTGTACATCTACCATGTACCAAGCCCTCTGTTAGCATTTTCCCTGCCCGAAGATTTTATAGTCCAATCTCCTTATTTTTAGACCTGTTTATTAATTTTAGAAGATATTTTGTTCAATTATAAGTTGTTTCATTTATAGTAGATTATTTTCAACTTTCTTTCTGCAAAATAAATTAACAGTTGAGTTCAGCTCGTAGTCCTACATATTACAATGTTTTTCTACATCTTGGTCTTATAACATAGTCCAAGACCTCCTGGTTTCTCTCAGAAGGGACCGAAGAGATCATCTCATTTGTCCATCCACCCCCATTTTACAGTTGAGGGAGTAGAAGCCTAGGAAAATGACTTTCCCAAAGTGACTCAGCTAGTAAGTAGCAGTTAGAAGTAAATCCATTAAGTCATTGGACTCCTACTATAGTGATCTTTCCATGATCTCTGGCTTCATGACTTAAATTCCAACATTGAAAAGAATTATGGATTCCCATATTTGGGAAATGTTTCACAAATGTCAGTGGAATGTCAAATTAAATTAAATTATTGAGAACCTGTGTGAATTAAAGGAGAAAATGTAGAGAGAAAAAGACAAAGGAATGGAGTGGTGGTGGTGGTCATAGTCATAGCACTGGTAGTAGTAGTAGCAAAATAGTAGTAGGAATAGACATTCAATGCTGAATGCTATGACTTTCTTAGAGCATTCCCTTTTCTCAATAACCCTGTGAGTAATGTACAATTATTATACCCATTTTACAAATGACGAAATTGAGACACAAAGAAGTTTACTAAATTATCCAGAGAGACATG
Source organism: Spilogale gracilis (assembly GCA_004023965.1). Classification (NCBI taxonomy): domain Eukaryota; kingdom Metazoa; phylum Chordata; class Mammalia; order Carnivora; family Mephitidae; genus Spilogale; species Spilogale gracilis. Next base: position 68,232 of record PITA01002189.1, read on the forward strand.
AATTTTGCACTAAATTCCATCTAATGGACTTGGGTATAATTAATCCCCCCCCCCCCATGTAACCTAATTTTGCTAGGAGAAAGAATTAAGTAATAGTTAATCACTCTGTAGAGTTGCATCATTCTTCAAAGCCCCAAGTCCTTTTTTGAAAGCTTGACAACTCTCAGTGAGATAGTTGAAAAGCAGAGGAAATTTCAAATTCTTTCTTCTAGGCCTTTCTTCATGGTATAACATATCTAACAACTCTATCCTTCTGCCCAGATCACATATTAAAATTTTAAAAGTTCTTCTGCACCTGGGATTCATAAATAGGTCAACAGACTTCATTGGAGTGGAGCATGTACTAGGTACACCCATAGAAAGAGACATGCACACATACACACACACACCCTCATTCAATTTCATGTATAAACAAACATTACCTTAGACCCTTGGGAAGTATTTTTAGCTATCTCAGCCAAATTGGTTTCACTTGGCAGACCACAGCCCCTCCAGGTGGCACCTATTCTCTGTGAAGTGCTTCCTTTTCCCAGAACTGAGACATTGGCACCACATACCTCCTTACACTTTGCAACATCTGTTTCTACTTATGTGCCAGCTAAGGCCACCTGAACTGTGAAAGGAAACAAAACAAAGGTTTGTGGTCATTGTCTACCAAAATGTCACATTTTGATCCACTCAGACCCTGGAAACACAGGTTGGGAGCCTCAAATGAGAGGTCAAGCATTGGTTGACCTTAGGAAGGGGCTATGGGGAAAACAAAACAAAACAAAACAAAACAAAACAAACTTCTCTTATTTATCTGTTGGTATTGACTAGGAAATAAGGTAGATGTGGAGTCCAGAGAAATCAATTTGTAAAGTGACTAAGTGTCACTATATTTTCCAAACCATGGTATCTTGCTACAGAGATGCTACAAAGTAGAGAGGTAGAAAGCCTGCCTTGAAGAGGTTTCTAAGATAAGCAAGGCAAAATACCTAACATAAGAAAATAAATATGTAAAGCTAAATACACAGCGTGTCAAATTTATGGACAAGCAGTATCATTAGCATTCCTTAGGAGCAAAAACCCAAAGCTGGAATGACAGGTTAACCTTCAGTGGTGATACTTAAAGAAGAAAATAATAATAATAATAATTTGTTTTGTCACAAATGAAATCACTTCCTTTAGTTTACCGGAATGAAACTTACTAAGTCACATATCTCCTAAGAGCTGATCTTCATGGCATCCAAGAAAATCTTGGTCCATATTCCCCAAATATGTTTTTTTCTTGCTTCTCTTGTTTCCCTGTAGTCAGCTTTCAATTGCCTGTAGCATTTAAGGAGAGAGACTAAAGAGGATAACTCTACAGATATGTCATACCCTTTATATTTGACTTCAGGCTCTGTTTCCAGTTTTCGTTTTCTTTTTTTATAAGATTTTATTTATTTATTTGACAAGAGAGAAACACAGCTAGAGAGGGAACACAAGCAGGAGGAGTGAGAGAGGGAGAGGCAGGGGGAGCCCGATGTGGGGTTCGATCCCAGGATCATGACCTGCCCCAAAGGCAAACACGTAATGACTGAGCCACCCAGGTGCCCCTCTGTTTCCAGTTTTTAAAACTATCACCAGGATTGCATAACAAACACTAGAATGTAGTGACTTAAAGATGTACATATGGGGCGCCTGGGTGACTCAGTCGGTTAAGCATCTGCCTTTGTCTCAGGTCATGATCCCCGAGTCCTGGGATCAACCCCCCACATGGAGCTCCCTGCTTGGCAGTGAGTCTGCTTCTCCTTCTGCCCCTCCCATCCCCCACTTGGGAGCGCGCTCTCCCTCTCTATTTCTCTTACAAAAATAAATAAATAAAATATTTTATAAAAGAAGATGTGCATATACAAGTCTACAAAGTTCCCATAACAGGAATATGCATTACAGCATTAGATGATTTGAAGGCTTAAAAAGTGGAAACTACCTCAATATCTATCAAGCGTTAAATACATTGCTGATGGAAAAAGCAAAATGCCAAGGAGGTGTGTTCTCATGTGCTCCCATTTAGTTAAAACGAAAAAGGACATCTGCACCTCATAAATACACCTCATGCACACAGAGGTCCAGGAGGCAATATAAGAATTTGTTAGCAATGTTGATATCTGTGAGTTTGGAAGCTGACTTCTATTTTTTTATTTTATTATTGTCTGTGCTAGAGATTTTTAAATCTATATTACATTTATACTTTTAAAAAGTTATTAATACACATGTATGTATATGTATAATATTTACATTTTTCCTTTTTAGATACTCTGCTTTACCAACAAATAACCTAGAATCGTTCACTTAGAGTAAGGCAGAATATTAACAAAAGGGCCATAAAAATAAACCATTATGCATGAGGAATCGTCATTATACACAGGTTTTTTAGTTTACGAGTATTGGTCATTGCCCCACAGAAGATCAAATTTTCCTCAAGCAATAGATGAATGAATATTTTGACTTCTTGGTGATAATAAATAATTTAAGGCCTCACAAGTGTGAATATCAAAGCTGGAACAACACAGGGCTCACGGAATTGATCACAAATTTAGAGGGTCCGGGTTTAAGCGGGAAACGTGTTGATAGGATGCTCCTTTGACTGACGACATTCTGTGACCGTTGCCAGCCTTGAGCAAGATTGAGGCATGCTAGATGCCCAAGCGACTTTTCTTCTCCTTTGCGTGCTGGAAGCCCTGAGCCGGGCAGCCGGATGGGTACAAACTGTGTGTTTGGATCTAAAGGTAAGTGGGAGAGGCTCATCCTGTTCTGCTGATGCGCGAGTTCAGAGAAAGTTAGTTGACGCAGCCCTTTGCCTTCCTCTTGGCTTGAATCAAATCAGGAAAAGTGGTTTAGACTCAGTACTTTCTCTGCTCTCCTCGGGGTCCACATGTTTCCTGACCCTTGACCTTTTTTTTTTCTGTCCGAGGACAGTCACCCACACATGAGCTTAGCTGACAATGACATCCTGCCCATCGCTGTGTCCTGGACCCATCACTGCACTTCATCAGTCTGCCCACATCTTCTGTAGAGGATTCGCTGCATGTCCAGCCATTGGGTGACCAGACCATTGCCTAACCATGCCGCCAAGCTAGTTTTCTTGTTTAACAGCCATAGTAACCTTGGAAATAAAAACACTGGAGGGAGTCTCTAAAAACTCGTGAGCTAATTTACATAGTAAACATAACCTCCAGGAAATTATTATAATTCAAAGTATGAATACCCTTTTGCTCCAGAATTCACTCTTTGGAATCTAACCACAGAAATGCCAGCACTAGTAGGAAAAGTCACATACAATAGGTCAGTGCTCAGTATGCAGTGGGATATGAAACACAGATGCAAATTCTATAGGTTGGGACTGGAACTTGAGATTCTGAAGATCTAGAAAACTCCCAGGTGATGTCAATGCTGCTAACCCATGGATCACACCTGAGTATCAAGAATGTTTTTTATAGCACTGTCTCTTATAAAATTAAATTAACAACCAGAAATAATAAGTGAACACTCATCAATGGGCTCAATATACTGTAAAATATCCACATCATTGAATATTATACAGACATCTAAAATATTGAAATAAAGGAACACTGGTTGATTTGGAGGGAATTCCACAGGGGACATCCAGAAAAATATTATAATATGATCCTATTCTTGTAAAATAGTAACAAAAATTCCATTTGTGCTTCTGTGTATGTGTAGAGTTTTATTATCATTGATAAAATATAAGGGAATATTTTTAGGGTTTCTTAAAGGACTTTATTTATTTGAGAGAGAGAAAATGCACAAGCAGGTGGCAGGGGGTATAGGCAGAGGGAGAAGCAGACTCCCTGATGAGCAAGGAGCCCAATGCAGGACTCAATCCCAGAACCCTAGGATCATGACCTGAGCCAAAGGCAGATGCTTATCTGACTGAGCCACCCAGACATCCCTTTCTAGGGTTTCAGTATTAATTACCTTGTGGAAGGGACAAAGGTAATGTGGGACAGGGAAAGAAGATATGCATTAAAAAAGGGGAGAATCCAAAAGTTTATTCTAAAAATAGCATGTTTATAATCATATTAATGGAAATGAATGTATAGGTATGAATACATGCCTAAATAGTTTTCTATTCTAAATGTTTCAGATTTTAAAAGGTTAACAGAATAAGACATAAGCATGATAAAAGTAACCAAAAAATCAAAATCTAGGTTCTTATCTCCCGAAATTAGTTTTTTAACTTTGGTTAAGTCACTTCCCTGGAACACTTAGAGATGCCTTAAATATCTCTAGTAATTTCTGTGGTCCCATCGAAGTCCTAAAATTCTATGACCACAGTTACTTTGGCAAACAGCCTACCAGCTCCTCAAAAGGCGAAGCATATGACCCAGCTGTTTCACTCCCAGGTATATACCCAAGAGAAATGAAAACACGTCCCCACAAAAACTTGTGCAAGAAGGTTAATAGTAGCATTAGTCATAATAGCCAAAAAGTTAAAACACTCCAAATGTTCCAAATGTCCATCAACTGATGGATACACAAATAAAATGTGCAATATCCATACAATAGAATATCATCAAACAATAAGAATGAATAAGGAACTGATATGTGACACAGTAAACCTTCAAAATGGTATACTAAGTAAACAAAGCCAGGCACAACAGACCACACGTTGCCTGATTCCATTTAAATGAAATGTTCAGAACAGCCAAATCTACAGAGACAGAAAGTAGATAATGGCTAATATCCTTTTTAGTAGCTGCACGATATTCCATTATATGAATGTATTGTAATTTATTCAGTTATTCCTTGATAGGTATTTGGGTTGTCTACAGCCCCCTGGTAAATAATTCTACAATAATTCTTATAAGTCAGCCCATGTATCTGGTGCTTTTGTTTCTTCAAGATAAATCCTTAGATGTGTACTTCTAGGTCAAAATCTAGGTCAATTTAAATTTTAATGGGTACAGACTTGTTTTAGCAATTCCTAAAAAGTTTTAGCACTTCATCTCCCAACAACATAGAAAGAGCATCTTTCCCGCCAGCTCTGGTCCATATTGGGTGTCATCAGTATTTTAAACTTTGAACAATATAAGTCATTTCATTGTTGTTTGTACTTCCTGAGTACGGGAGAGATTAAAAGCACGGACTTGCAGCCAGATAATATCTCAGCATTAAGATAATATACGTGTTTTCTGTGTTTTCTGGTACCTTTGGACTCTGATGGCTATTTTCTATAACCCACTCTGACCCCCACTTTAAGCTGAAACAAAGTCTCAAAGAAACCTAAGGCCTAAAGGCAGAGTAGGGAGGCTTTAATGCCTGCTTTTCCTCTCCCCAAGATTAGATAGGACTGTGGCTAGAACAAAGAAGAAGTGGAAATTAGGAACAGAGAATCTATCCTAACTAGGGGCAGAGAAAGGGATAGAAAGACTAGGATTCCAGATCACAGTGGAAAGGAGAAATATCTTCCACCAAGAGAACCAGGAAACAGAGCAGCAGGAAATCACTGCCGGTAGTTCTCATGAGTGCACTTTCAACAGCTCACTCCCCAACCACTAACCACCCTCCACCCCAATGTCCTGGACTCTCCAAACAGAGGAAAAGGAACTTACACATCTTGAAAGATAATAGGGGTGGAAGGTGGGGGGTTGTCAGAAAGCAGGAGGGAGGAGAAGAACTTAAAGAAAAACCTAGCTTACTGACCAAAGTGAAATGAAACAGAAAAACTAGGAGGTTCCCTAAAAGCCTATTAACACCCCACACATTGCCACTGTTAAATATTTATCAACCATTTGCACTTTATCTCCTGTGAATTGCCAGTTCATATCTTTTGCCCATTTTTTAATTGGACTTTTTTAAATGTCATATTTTATAAATATTCTTTGTAGATTACAGGTACAAACTCTTCTGTCAAACGGGTTGCAAATATATTTACTCTTGCTTAATCACTGGACTTCTGATTTTGCTTATGGTACCTTGTCAATGAGTTTTTTGTTTAATGTCAGACCAATGTTTTTTCTTTTTATCTTTTTTTAAGATTTTATTTATTTATTTATTTATTTATTTATTTATTTATTTGACACACACAGAGAGAGATCATAAGCAGAGAGCCGGATGCGGGCCTTGATCCCACGACCCTGAGATCATAACCTGAGCTGAAGGCAGAGGCTTTAACCCACTGAACCACCCAGATGCCCAGGCCAATGTTCTTTCATTATTTCTTCTGGAATTTCTGTCTTGCTTAAGAAAGTTTCTTTAATTTCAAGATTATGTAACTGTTCCTTTAGATTATGATTTTACAGTGTATTAGTGTTATAAAGATGTTATTTTATACATATATATTTTTAATCCATCGAAATTGAGTTGTCTTTAGTTTTGGGGGTTTTTTTTCAATTGGCTCTACACCCTGCATGGAGCCCAACTTGGGGTTTGAACTCAACCCTGAAATCAAGACCTGAGCTGAGAAAAGAGTCAGACACTTAACTGACTAAGCCACCCAGGAGCCCCTGAAATTGAGTCTTTATATAGAAATAAACCAAGAACTGGTCTAATTTTACTGCCCAGGTTCAAATCCTGATTCCCCAACTTATTAGTTGTGTGATTTTGAATCAATTACTAAATCTCCCTGTGTTTCCATTTTTTTCTTCTTCAAATGAGGATAATAAGAGTTTCTATCTTGGGGCTCTTGGGTGGCTCAGATGGTTAAACATCTGCCTTCAGCTCAGGTCATGATCTGAATCATGACCAGGGAGCCTGCTTCTCCACCTCCCTCTCCCCCCTTCCTTTTCTCTCTCTCTCCTCCTGTTCCCTCTCTCTCTCTCTGTCCCTCCCCACCTCTCTGATCATACTCTCTCCCTCTTCTCACTCTCTAAATTAAATAAATAAAATATTTTTTAAAAAGAGCTTCTATCTCAAAAGGTTGTTATGAGGGGCACCTGGGTGGCTCAGTGGGTTAAAGCCTCTGCTTTCAGCTCAGGTCATGGTCTCAGGGTCCTGGGATCGAGGCCCAAATCGGGCTCTCTGCTCAGCAGGGAGCCTGCTTCCTCCTCTCTCTGCCTGCCTCTCTGCCTACTTGTGATCTCTCTCTCTGTCAAATAAATAAAATCTTTTTTAAAAAAGGTTGTTATGAGGATTGAGTTAATACATGAAAAGCCTAGAATAATATCTAGCACATAGTAAATGCTTACTAAATACTAGCTGTTAACTGACCCAGCTGAAAAGTCCTGCCACCATTTGTTAAACAATTTTTTAAAAATTTATTAAATTTAAAAATGCCCCTTTTAGCAATATAAAGATAATGTACATATATCTGAATCTGTTCCAGACTCTCTTGTTTTCCATTGATCTATATATGAATACTAGATTGTTTTATTATTAGCTTTAGAGCAGATTTTAAGATCTGATGGGGCAAGTTCCTCTCCTTCATCTTTCTTTTCACACTTTCTTGATGACTTCCCATAGTATTTATCTGGGGGGAATGTTTACCCTGTATTTATTGTCTTCCATTCATTCCTTCAAGCAAATTCCATTGTTTGGCTGTTCGCTGCTGCATCAGGAAGATCCTGAAGCTTGCACCTGCAAGACAGGAGGCCCACATAGGCCAAACAAGCTGCTCGGCAGCAACTAACACGAAATTTTCCTTAATTTAGAGAAATGTCAGCTTCTCGCAACACTCTGCCCATGAGGCACAATGTAAGGATTCTCGTGTGTTTACTTTAAACTGTGCTTGCATGTATGCTTTCTAGGATGAAATGGTTTATCAGGATTTGCAAAATCATTTCCTGTCGTTCTAAGATCAAGCACCATCTTGACTGTAAACATGGGCTCTTCTGTGTGCCCAGGCTGCTTCGAGGGCACCCATTCAGGTTTCCCTTCTCATCAGGACCAGGAAGAGGCCCAATAAATATTTCAAACATAAAAGGATTGTTATAACAAAGGGGTCTTAAAATCCTCCTGGGTTATCTGAACAGTTTTCCGTTTTATTTTGTTTTCACCTCTCCACCCTTGAAACTGGAAGAGTATTATGGGGCGGGGGATGGGGGATGAAACAAAATTTATGCACACATAGGTTGAGATTAGAAAAGAAAATGAACAACAGTAACAAACAAAGTGAGACTCTCCCAAGTGAAGATACAGATATTAAGGAGGAGAGAACACTATGTCAAGAAGACATTCTGACCCCAGGCCAGGCTTGGTAATCCCCACTCAGGATGCGCCTCTTGATAGCAAGCAGTTGCTGCCTCAGTGAGAACCCCATGTATTTGTGTTACAAACAGGAACCTACCAGAGCGTGCATTACACACACGTTACTGTCACATGGCAAATGGTGTCTGGCTTCCAAGATAAGCTTTATGGAGAGTGAAGAGGAAGGGACGTAGGTGAGAGGCCCAGAAACACACACACACACACACACACACACACACACACACAGAATACTTCCCTTAATCTTTTGATGTCACCAAAGTGATCAGTGATGAAAGAAGCATAATACTTCCTCCCCTCTACTCTTCAACAGATTGAAATTAGAGGCGAAATATTGTTCAAGATGGCTCTGTTTAAGGAAGTGGCTTTCTGTGGGCCCAAACCAAAACCCTAAGTACATAATAGTGATGTGTTGGCTGGGCATATCTGCAAGGCATTTCTCCAGCTTTATTTCTTCAAAGTCACTCACACTGAGTGTCATTTGGAACTATCTCCAAGAGACTTTATTCTTTTAATCTTACACAGATTAAAGAAGGGAAGTGACAACACCCTGGAAATTGTTACAGAAGCCTGACAGCCCAGGGTAATTTATAAGAGACTTAAATTTACAGAAAGTTAAAGTTGACAATGAGATATTTATTAAATTAGGGATAACAGTATCTGGCTCAGTAGAAACAAACTACAGTATAGCAAAAGCATCTGGACAATTAATCAGGTCAAAAATATATATTATGCAATGACTGTGAGTCCAATTCTGTGAAAGAGGCTCACTGGGGAGGCTAAGAATGAGCTGTACAACCTCAGCCTTCCAACGACCATCTTTCTTACTAGAATAGTACCTAGGAAAGGAGTTTTAGTAATATGGGAGCAGTATATGATCACACTTTTTAAACTGCACCATACATGCATTTAGACTTCCAATAAAGGAGAAAATAGTCCTTGGGCTTAATTATAATAAGATGATAATATAGGACTCAAGCTATGGGCTCAGTTATTTAAATATACAAATTATTCTAGTTAAAGTATACTTCTTTTTCTTGAAAGACAACTTTGGGCTATTTCCCTCCTCTAAATTCTAGTATGTAGTTGTTTGGAGAGGACTTTTCTCTCATTAGAGTTCTCAAGTTCATATACATACTTAGTATATTTGACCTTAGGCAACTATTTAAAAACAAATCTGACCTGAAATAAAGTAAATAATAACACTCTATTTTCCTCCCTGAATAAAATTAGTCTTAGCTTGAAGTAAGCAATCACAGTGTTCAACAACCGATCATGGAGAAAATGAACAGTTGCAGACGATAGTGCCGATAACTTACCCCAAAAACTCCCCAAAGCCAGGGAAAAGAGATGTCTGAGGCTCATGTTCCTCAGACCCACTGTCCACACTAATCAGATCATGTAGACAGCGACTTACAACAGGAGTCACTCAAGAAATACTTATCATATTGAGTTAAATATGCAACTCTCCACTTTGAGCAGTTGTACCCCAAATGATTAGATGAATCAGACAGCAGATAGAAGAATTAATTAGAAACTCATGTATTAATAGCCAATGTTTATGTACTACCTGATTGTTCATAAAGAACTTGCAACTTACAGAAACTGCCTTCTTTGCCCCTAAACAGAACCCTGGGAAGTAGCTAAGGGGTTATTCTCATCTTCACGTTAGAGAAGGGAGTCTGAGAGGTTAAATAACCATACTCCCTTGAGGTCACCCCTACAAGTGAAGAGTGCTCTCTGACATTACCACTTAACTCTGGCCGGGTTCGAAACCAGCCCCCAGTTTCACAATCTATACATGTACCCAAATTGTTGAGGGAAGACCCTCAATCCATCGGAGGTGCGAATACATAAAATGTTTTTACTTTTTCAAGTAACTGCTACCAACAGAGAACAACTTTCCTCCCTTCTTCCAGCTGGAAAGCACCTCCCTTAATGACCTTTCAGCCTGATTTCCTAACTTCCCATCACTTAATGAAGCAGACTCATTTCAGGCAGTGCCCTTCCCGGAGCCGGCAGTCAAAGGCGGCCTTGGGCTTAGAGTTGGGCATCTCTGCCCAGAGTGGGGCGAGGTGGGCATCTCTGCCGCTCAAGGTGAGGAGGCGGTCCCCTCTGGTGGACCACCGGGACTGCGGGGTGCTATGATTGTGGAGGCCTTCACATGCCGCGCCGATGGGCTGTGGGCGGGTGTCCCCGCAACCTCGTCTGGCCTGGGCGTAGAGTGTACCGGGAGCCGGGAAGCGTGCCTCTCCGCCCAGCTCCTGGAACGCCCAGCGGGCTGCAGCGCCAGCTCCTCCGTGTCCCAGCGCCCGACTCTGCGGCCCCGGCCCTGGATGGACCCTCCTTCCCTAGCCCTCGCCCCCTCCGGCCGCCCCTTCGCGCCGCTTCTCCTTGGGCTTTTGCGGGCGCTCCCGGAGCTGCGCGTGTACTCCGGCTATAGGCCGGGGCAGAAGATGTCAGTCTTGCCTTTTTTCCGATAGAAATCTTTTGGAGACTCGCTGTTACTCCCTAAGGCTTTGGGAAGAAGTAGCGAGCGCGCCGCTCCCTAGCCGGGACCCCTTGGCCACCCAGCGCACTGGCGCTGGTCCCTGTGCGGGCTACCAGCCCTGGGGGCAACTCGCTTCTGCATTACTTCCAAATTCAATGCCCATCTTTACCCCTGTACACCAACGTCACCAGGTAACTCTGAAAAAAGCAAAAGATCTGAGGAAATGCCCCCACGCCAACCACAAGCTAGCGTCCGTGCTCTGGAATGTCGCCTTGATGGAGCGGTGCTCACCTTCCAGATTTATTTTAGTTTTGTTTCTAGGCCTAGCAATGTGCGTTGCACAAAACAGGCTCTCCACAAAATTCTTATTTGTTTCCTTATCTACCTGACCCTCTTCTTGGGTCAGTTTTGTAAAACCCACTTTTAAAGAACTTGACATAATTGCATTTATTTTGTATATTCTACATTTTATACTCCTCACTGTGGATCTGAAGTGGCCCTTGTAAGAGTAAGTAAACCTTTCCAACTTTTTAAGGTAAAAAAAAATAATTGCTTCAGGTGCTGTTAAAGTTAGGATAATGTAAACCACGAGTTCCAGGGTGTGTATACAGCCTTACTCAAGTGACAAAAGTTATGAGAGCCATTAAAACTTTATTTCCAAAACAGAATTATAACCTTTCACTCCCATAGTTCTTAATGCATGTCAGGCTCTGTTCTAGATGTTTTAGGAATGGTCCATGTGTTAACTCATTTTATCCTCCCTAGAATCCTTTGGAATAGGCAACCTGAGATCCCCATTTCACAGAAGAGAAAAATGAAGCCAAAGTCTCCTAACTAGAAAGGGGGCAGAATTTGACTCCAGGGTTTGTACACCTGACAATATTTCCTCTTGGATTTTATGTTTCCGGAGACTACAAAAACAATACGTTATATGGATTTCTAGAATCAATTTCCAGTTAGCTCTAGAATTGCCTAGAATTAATTAAAGCTTTACACTTTTACTTGACCGCTCTGTAAGAGCTTTAAGAGCATTGTATTATTTAACCTCAACTTCTGCCACACCCTAAAACCCCTCTCACAAAGCAGATGCAAAAGCATCTCCAAGACAAGTTCCATGGCCAAGGTCATAACGTTAGCGAGTCAAAACCAGGCCATAAAACTAGGTCAGCTTGATACCAGAGTTTGCAGTCTACACCATGACACTTTGGGTTCTATTTAAAGCGAACTAAATTAGGTTTAAGTCCGACCCAACATTCAGCCACCTGATACAATCCCTGATGTTATTATCAATTCAGACATACAAACTGATGACTTCTGGGTTTCCAGCCCCTCTGTGAAGCATTGAAGATCTGGCAGCTCAGGGCTCATGTTGCATATGTGCATGTCCCTTGGATAGGACTGAATAGTGACAGCTTCCCTTAATCAGGCAGGTGCCCAACACCACCCTGCCCCCACTCCCCCAGCCCAGTCTACATCACCCAAACTCACCAGCTGCCTGGCCCTCCTCGGGCATTTACGTTTTTAATTCCAATCTAGAGATGCTCGGGCCACTCGATGCTGAGTGTCATCTAGCCATTACAAATTGCTGCAGACTATGAAATAAATTCTTGCCAATTGAGTCTGGTTTCCTCACAGTGTAGAGTTAGATATTTAAGGTTGGAAAGTTCCAGTCTCAATGCCCTTTTGGTATTTGGTAAAATTGAGTTTTTACAATCCCACATCAAGGGTCTAGGGTAGGGCTGCTGGTGAGGGATGGGTGGTGTGAACTCAGCTGTGTGTGTCAGGCTCTGTTCTGACCCCTCTGGCATCAGCTAACGTCAGCCTCTGCCATCTGTGGTCTCAGCAGTCTCCTTTCCCTCTCTGTAGATTGCCACCACATTTCTACTTAAGCCTTTCGAGCCTCCTCTTTTTCTCGGGACCTGGAGGGTAACAACAATCTGTAATATCAGTGTGATTCATGCTCTAATGTGGCAAGATGCTCCCCTAAAGAGAGAAACTTGGCTTCCACAGAGCTCCAGATAAGAATCTGGATGTGAAGAGTAAAGACAAAAGAGGGAGAAGGGACACCTAGTCTTTGTAAAACAGATACAAATGAACACAATAACCTTAGATGGACAGGAATGGGATTTGTGCAGAACACTGGCTATCTGAATACCATATGGTTGTCAGAAACACATTTAGGGCAGGAAAAAGAATAATATGGCTGCTTATCTTAATATATTTTGGAAAGCAGCCAACAAGAATACAGTCTCATCACTGAGATATTTTTCTTTTTATAACACCATGAAAATTAACAATATTCTGACAGTTAATTTCTTGAGGTTGTAAATTTTTATATTGATAGATTCTTCCTTATTGAATACAGAATACTTAGATTACAAATTATTGCAGATTTTTTTAAGGCTCAAATCAACTCAAACAAAAAAAATTATTTCATTTGTTCATATAGCAAATATCCAAGCTGTTCTGGCTTCAAGTATGGCTGTATCCAGATACTCATATGGTGTCATCAGGAATTGGTATCCATCCCTGATACTGCTTTCCTTTATGTTGGCTTCCTTCTCTGGAAGAATCTTCTTCTATGGTGACAAGATGGCCTCCAGCAGGTCTAGGTGTGCATTCTGCCAGTTTAGCAATCCCAAAAGAAAGAAATTACCTCTCCCCCCAAAATTTGAGCAAGAGAATCAGGTTTGCCTCTGTTTGATCTGGCATTGGTCAAAAGTCCCCTCCCCCCCCCGAATTAGTTATTATAGCCAAAGGGATATATTATTCTCATGGGTTGGAACAGAGTCCCTCCCTAGAGTTAGGAGATAGGCTTATCCAAAGCATAAGCTCAGTATCAGAGAGATGTGATTTTTCCAAAAGAAAGAGAGGGATTCTGTGTGTAGCAGAAGGGCACAGTGCTGGCCAACCACAAGATGGTCACTATAGCATACTTCACTCAGAGTTTTGGGAGCCTTCAATTAATTCATTTTTCTCCTGGTCCTTTTTCAGTACTGAGTTCCTTAGCTTCTCAGTCTAACCCACAAATAAACCAGAAAAGTAAAAATTATTATTTTCATTGGATCACTGTACCAAATACAATAAAACAGGAGCCAATATATCAACAAAGGAACTCTTTTCATGAGATTTCCTGGCAAGTCTTACAGACCCAATAGTTACCTCCAGGTAATATTAAGCATCAAAACGTTATTCACCCAAACTCCTACATATTAATTCTGAGGCTCCCACATTACTGGTATAGAGCCAACTCTTAATTATTGAAGGACATAGAATATGGTCAATCATGGATAAAACCCAAAGTCTTGTTTTTAGCCAACAGATTCAGCCTTTTTCCGAGATAAACCTTCACCCCAGCTGCAGGGAGCAGCCACACTGACTAATTTGTCTTTCACATCTGGTGGAACTGCCCCCACGCATACCTACATAGATTGTAAGTCCTCGACACACTTCACAGAACCTGATTAATTCATATCAACTTACCCCAAATGCAAAAGGGGAGCATTTTATCATTTTGGCAACAAGATTCAATTAACCAAGAACTCAAAAAGCCAATGGTGAAAAGCAAGTACAAAACCTGACATTTTAAACTGAATTCCTTCCTGCCCTACCCCCCACCGCCAGGTTAGCCAACACTCCTAACCATCTTTCCTACCATCCCCATCACATAAAATGACTTCTTTCTCGTCTACCCTTACTACTACCTAAGCATAAACAGATCACCAGGGAGAGGCTATAGATGAGAAACAGAAAAGGTTGAAGTTCTATTAGCTGGCAATTTTATTTCATGGTAGATTCCCTTACCTCATTTACTCCAACTGCCAGGTAACCTCGTGCTATTCCTTAAAAGCCTTCTCCATCCTCTCTTTTGGAAACTGTCATATGGACTGCATATTGTGCCAAGTCTGATGGCTAACTGTTTAGTCTTTTTTTTTTTTTTGAAGTAGAGTTGACACATGGTGTTACATTAGTTTCAGGTGTACAACATAGTGATGGGACAACTCTGTAAGTTACACTATGCTTACCACAAATGTAGCTACCTTCTGTCACCATACCATGCTATTACAATAGCATTAATTATATTCCTGATGCTGTGTCTGTTCTCCTCATGACTATTCATTCCACAACTGGAAGTCTGTACCTCCCATCCCCCTTCACCCACTTTGCCCATCCTCCTCCATGCCCACCCCCCAACTGTCCATTCTTGACGGTGGCTGGTGCTGCTGCCAGGACAAGCTGCTAACAATTACTCAGGCCTCTGGTGAGTCAGGCGTAGTCTCAAACAGTAGGCATGGATTATTGGCTCAGTCCTCATAACAGTTCCACAGAATGGAACACCTTTGTCATCCCCATTTTCCAGATGAGGAAATTAGGTTTAAAAATGATAAAGTGACTTGCCCAACGTGAATCCATTAGTACGTAGCAGAGCAGTGAAATGACACAAAAATGGAGAGAAGAAAGGAGAAATGGACAAGATCCACCCGGGGCCTGATCAGTTGTTCCATGACCAGACTCTGTTTATATTTTTAAGTAAAGCTACGATTCTTTTTTTAGAATTTACAGTAAACAAACACTTGATAAAGACAGAGACTCTATTCTATAATATAAATCCTGTTGAGACATTAGGAAGTATTAAAACTATAGAAAGGTTTAAAACTATAATTAAAACTATAGAAAAATTTAAGTCACCCACTGAAACTAAAATTTTAAATGACACCTCTTCTTTGAATCAGCGACCCCCACTAGGACATAATACCTCTCAGACATAACTATATGTCAGAAAGAAAAGCAAAGGACACAAAGATGTATGTACAAAGATGTTCATTAAGCATGAAAATAATAAAGAGAAAGAAATTAGGATAGTTGACTAAGCTGGTCCACCCATGGCACCATGGCTATGAATGCAGGTGTAGACCAGAGGTATGTGGGTCTAGAGCTAAGCTGCCTGAGTTGGAACCCTGACTGCATTAACGTCGTATGATCCTGGGAAGATGACAGCCTCCCGACATCTTCCTCTCTTTCCTCTGTAAAATGGGAATGACAGCTCAAATGGTTGCCTCCTGGGTCGTTATGAGGACTAAAGTGAGTTAATACTTGTAAAGTGCTTCGAAGAATACATAGCACATCATAAACTTTGCTAAATGTCAACTATTTTGTAACCATTTTTTTAAAGATTTTATTGATTTATTTGACAGAAAGAAACACAGCCAGAGAGGGAACACAAGCAGGGGGAGGGAGAGAAGGAGAAGCAGTCTCCCCGCCGAGCAGGGGGCCCGATGTGGGACTCGATCCTGGGTCTCCGGGATCACGACCTGAGCTGAAGGCAGTCGCTAAACCAACTGAGCTACCCAGGTGCCCCTGAAACCATTTTTTAAAAGGAAGAATTTTAGGTACAGATGTGGAAAATCTGAGTAAAAAGTAGCAAATTGCATCCCATTTTTAAAAAGTAAGTATATATTATATAATTTTATGTTATATTTATATAAATGCATGTATTTATAAATGAATAACTTTTACTTATATAGATAATTATAAATGTATATCTTTATTCTTACATTATATCATATTATACCGTATATTTATATGTATAATATTTTATATTTATATTTTATATATAAAATATATTTCTATTATATTTATATTTATATTTATATTATATTTATATTTTATATTTATATACATATTACAAATGTATTTGTACATGTATTAAAATTGCCTATTTTATATATATCATTGCTCAGTTAAGAAAAGAAATGGGAGGAACTTTTTTTTTTACAGTATAACCTCTGAGGCATGGAATGAGAAGACTAAAGACCATTTACTTCTATAATTAGTCCAAGTGCTGGGATCATGCTTAATTTTTTCCTTTTCAACTTTAAATTTTTTTCAAAAAAATCAAAACATTAATGTAACTTGCATCCAATGCTCCACTGAAAAGAGACCTCCTCCTTTCCTAGAACTCCTGCAACACAGACTGAAGCTCCTAGCCCTCTAAAGGATCTGAGAAAGAAAGGGGGACTCTAGAGGGGCTTTCGAACATCTCTCGAAGCCTAGGAGAAACGATGCCTTTGCTGTAAACGGACCGCTCAGAGTAGCTGAAGCAACCTGTGTCCATGCCAAAGTCAGGGTTAGATTAATTCAGTATAACACTGATTACCTCCGGCTGGGGAGATACTCTGAGGGATGGTTTTATTTTTTACAAATTATGATTGATTATTTCCACAGAAAGAAAACAGTGCTGGGCTTAATAAATGTAAGCAGTCTCTCTTGGCTCTTCCTGCCTGATAGAAGAACTTTTTAAAGGCCTCAAGTTGGGTGGCAATTTTTGCCAATTAACAACTTAATTGTCTCCAGGTCCCACCTAACCTTGCCCCAGTCTCTGACTTATTTTCACCAGATAGGGAGCCGTAAATAATATACCAGCTACACAGGCAGCTCTGCCCACCACTGGAAGTCACCTCTGGCCCCTCTCTCGGTGCGGACCGCTGGTCTCATCCTCCCCAGTGGAGCCCAGCAGCGTGGCTGACCGTTTAGTCATCCTTTGGAGCCACTCTTCCAGGAAAAGGCCATTGTTCCTGCATTTCCTGATCACTTACTTCCTGTCATTTTTTTCATAAGGAAAAGAATAAAGACCATTTGAAAATCACAATTTTTAGTTTATTGTATTATAATTATTTGTTTGATTTGGGGGCCATCTAAATAACACCACCACTTGCCTAACCTAATCACCAGTGTCCCAAAGCCACGGATGGTTTCCACATCCATCCCCAGTATGGGGGTTTCCCTGTTTTCATTCACAACTCCCCATGGCTTGCAACTTATTTTGTTCCAAGACATCAAGAAAGCGCATAATAGTCTCCAGCTTATCCATACTACTCCGTGACATATTTGGTGAAGAAAATGTTCAGATACAGTGGTGGTCAGCACCTTCCTTAGCTGGAGAGGAGGTGGCAGGCACATGGAGACCTGAAAATGCCTCCTCTCTGTTCCTGCCTTTCCCCCCATTTTATAGCTGAGTAGGTAGAATGACCGTAACTGGGCCAGACAAACAGCCTTGCTGTCCAGAAGGGACTGAGTCAGCAGAGGGAGAAAATGAAGAGGTTGGAGCTCAGGAAACCAGGAATCTGGGTTTGAATCTTGGCACATACATGCACACATGCACCCACACATACACACACACACACACACACACACACACACACACACACACACACATAGGCATGAGCACTGTACTAAGCATTCATAGATGCTACCTCCCTTAATTTTGACAACCTCATAATAGTTTCTTTCATTCTCGCCATTTTATATATTAATTAACCTGTCCAAGTTCACACAGCTAGTAAAGTGGCTGAGCCACAACTCACTCATGCTTAACCCTCCATTGACTAAGGGGTTCCTATGAGTCACTTAACCATTAACCCCTCCATTGACTAACTGTGTGATTCCTGTGAGTTGCTTAACCATGCTGAACCTCACTGTCTTCATTTGTAAAATGGGAATAACAAAACCTATAAGGGGAGCCTGCATGGCTTAGTTGGTTAAGCATATGACTCTTGATTTTGGCTCAGGTCATGATCTCAGGGTCATGAGATCGAGCCCCAAGTTGTGCATGGAGCCTACTTAAGATTCTCTCTCCATCTTCCTTACACTCTGTCCCTCTCCCACTCCCCGACACTTTTAACGTTTAAAATAAGGCTGTATGGCCATGACATACAAGTATGTATACATGCATTCTAGTTCTGTATAGACTGGCACCATCCCACAGAAACACAACACAAGCCGTAGATGTGAGCCACATAGGTAACTTTAAATTTTTTAGTAGTTACAAAGAAAGTAGAAAGAAACAGGCAGCGGCACCTGGATGGTTCAGTTGGTTCCGTGTCTGCCTTTGGCTCAGGTCATGGTCTCAGGGTCCTGGGATTGAGCCCCACATCAGGCTCTCTGCTCAGCAGGGAGCCTGCTTCCCCCTCTCTCTCTGCCTGCCTCTCTGCCTACTTGTGATCTCTCTCTCTGTCTAATAAATAAATAAAACCTTAAAAAAAGAATATCCAAAATATGGTCACTTCAGTATAAATTATTTATGAGAAATTTACATGCTTGCTTTCGTAAGTCTTTAAAATATGCTGTGTATTTGACAGAGCACACCTCAGTCTGGACTGGCCACTCTTCGTGTGCTCAGGGTAGCTGGACACACACTGGCACATGTGGGAAGCAGTCACCTTAAAGGACATGTGGTGGGTATAGTTAGCCCCACAAGAAACTGGTCAGAATGGTGGCCTGGTGAAGAACCTCTCTGGAGATAGAGGTAAAAGGGAGAATTACTCTCTACCTTTTTGTGCTTTCTTAATTTTATGTCTGTGCATGTCTTGCCTTTTCAGAATAAAATAATTTGTACAACACTTCTTTACGGTAACTTCTTATTCACTCTAGATACAAATAGGAACTGATGAGTCATGCAACATGAAGACAGTTATCAGCAATGAATAACTCTTTCCTATTCCTCTTACTCTTGTCATTGTTTAGTAATTTAAAGAATCTGTCTCGGAGAAGTGACTGTAGAGCAGTGATGTGCTCTGAGAGAATAGTCAGGCAAGGGGAATAATATTCCTAAACTGTGGAAATCAGTCAAATTAGAAATGGGGTTTTGTAACCAGTTTATAACCAGGAGAGCGGAATATACATTGATCCTACCTGGTGGGGAATGTTCTCAATCATTTCCACCATAAACTCATGGCAGGCCAGCAGAGCAGGAAATTGTCGGGGGCACATGAAGGCAAGGACAGGAAGACAGGAACAGGAAAGATAGGTGAAGAAAGATGAGATTTCCATAAACAGGAAACAACCATATGGCCTCTTTACCTCTTTAATCTTAGTTGGAGAAAAGCAGAGAACCCCGATCCCAACCAAGGGAAAGGACCTACCTTCTCCCATCCGGCTTAATCCTGGCAAATACTCAACTCAGGTGAGGTCAATTTATCTTCCTCTAATTCCTTCACTGTGGAACAAGGTGGGCTTCTGTGGGGAGAGAAAAGGTAGAGTAGATTGGTTGCTTAAAGGGAAGGTGACACCGACTGAATGTTCCAGGGAGAAGGCTTCACAGAAGTCAGGGAGACATGGTGTGGAGAGGAGCAGTAGCCAAGAAAAGTAGTGTGGCTCTTACAAAGATTTAGCCACTGGGACACTGAGCAAAGTATCATTAGTGATCTGGAAACACTAAAGATAGCCCCAGTGTCTTCAGTAAGGGGTTAACTGTGATATAAGTCAGAGGAAAAAGCAAATTATGAAACCATAGGACATGATCGTTCCACTGCTAAAAGTAATCACACACATACATATACACACCCACACACATGACTAGACAGATATTTATTAAGATAAAAAGGGCAGTGGTGGAGTATAGATGTTTGTCGATCTTTCCTTTTGCTCACTTGTATTTTCCAACTTTTTGGACGGTGAGCACATGTTCATTAGCAATAACAAGAGGGGGTCACAAATTTATCTCAGATATACAGAGAAGAGGCAGTTTCCTTATTGGGTCTGTAACTAACCCATTCTTCATTACAATATCCATTTGTTAAAAGGGAAACCTTAACTTTTCATCCTATCTTCTTAACCTGGTTCAATCTAATGCATTAAATGGTCCCTCTAAATATGCATTGTCTAGTGTGTCAATTAATTAACATTTAAATTTCAATTCCACACATATCTATTTGATTTTCCTTTTGTGTCTTTCCAATAACTTAAAAAAATTATAAATCTTTATTTTCCCTGCTCTCTACTTGGAAATATTTTAGCTCTCTTCCTAGTTATCCTTAGAGGTAAAAAAATTAAAAATTAATTTTTTATCTTGTATGTATTCTGTGATTTCAGAATGGAAAAACAGATATCCAAGAGAATAAAGGCTAAGAGAGAATAAACAAAAAACTTTACGTTATAGTGCAAAGATTATGAGGGCTACTGTTTTCTACTTTCAATTCTCAATGTTGTGACTTTTTTTTTTACAATAAAAGATGTTAAAACTGAGAAGAAATTCAATTCCTCAAGGTTACTAATCCCATTGCAAGTGTTTAACAGCCACAAGAGACTCCTGGCTACCCTACTGGACAATTAGAACGTCTGCTTGATTGCAGAATGTTCTATCAAAGAGTGCCATTCCAAATACAGCGTCATCTCAGATTTCTGGGCCATCTGGCCCCTCCCTGGCTGCTGGGTTCTGGGTGAGGCCTGGAGGGGTCTGGATGAGTGAAGGAAAGAATGTGGCTTGGTGGACAGGAGCCTCTGGCTTAGTGCTGGTCTTTGTGAGCTCAGGCTGCTTCAACCTTGGGGGGCCCATGAGCAGTTTTTAGGCACCCATACAAACATCCCTTATTCGACTTCCTGACTTCAGGGTTTATACAAAGGCCCAGGCTCTATTTGTCTACTCCTATGGTCCTCCAGTCCACAAGCAGGCCTGAGTGTGGCTAGGGGAAGCCAGCCAGCTTCCTCACTGAACCACTTTCTGTGACCAGCAGTGTGGGCCCACAGGGTCCCCTGAGCTGCCTGTCACTCTGGCCTCAGCCCTTCAGGAAACTGGAAACTCTTCCACCAGAAGCCTCCTTCCGCCATGTCTGACTAAGTTGCAGGTCACCCAGTTTTCCGAGTCTGATGTATCAAGGGCCTCTCCAGAGAGACTACAACTGTCTCAGACTGCACCCAAGAAGTTGGGACAAGGTTCCAGCCTTCAGACTCCCCAAAATTTCTCTGACTTCTTTTAACACAAATCCTCCCTGAGAAGTTCCAGCCAAGAGTGGGACAGGCCCAGAAGCCTACTTCCACCTCTTCTCTCTCTCCCTCTCTCCGCTGCTCGCTTCTCTTCTTTCCATCAAGTCTTGGGACTGGAAATGGGCAGGATATTCGTCTACTACCCAGTGTTCTAGGGCAGAGCAACAAACCTAGTTAGTAATCAAGCTAACTCCTCTTTAGTTGAGGAGGCAAGGCCTTTTCCTCTGTGTGTTTTAAGGGGAAATTAAGGAATTCAGAAAATCCTTCCTCAAAACAATAACTGTCTTCCGGCAGAACACAACTGTATTTTCAACATTAGGGAGGACTATTACTTGCACCTTTGTCTTTGCATTCTATATGCAAGATTTCCAATGTCCAAACTGCTCCCTTATGTTTTCCCATACCACCCACTCAGACAGATGGATGCCCTGGTCCCACCAGGGCCAAGGTCATTTCCTCAGAAAATTAACCCCAAAAAACACATGAACGAGTTCCAAATCATCCTACCAGTTATGAAAAGGAGGAAAAAAATTAATTTAATTTTTTTTTGTTACAAGTGTTGGGTTAGGCTAATCAGAAACCATCTTTAGAGAGAAGGTAATTGCCAAGGTCACCTTTTTATCTGTAATTGGGCAGGCGTCAGATGGATATTAAAGAGTGACATCCAACGTCATCACACTACTAGCTTTGTGGCATTGAGCAAGTGGCTTTACCACTCTTTGCCTGTTTCCTCATCCATAAAATGGAAATAATAATGATGCTATCACACACTATCAAGAAAGTTAAATGAAACTGAGTATATGAAGCACAAAGTCGACGACGCATTAGCCACTCAGGGAACGTCCTATGACAATGTGATGACTAAAAAGAATAACAACATTAAACAGAGACATCTTAGAGCAGAAAGAAATAGTACTAGCCAATCTCTTGCTTTTCAGTCCAGGATAAAATGGTTTCAAATATAACCATTAAAAGGTTTTATTTCACAGAATCTCAAAGCATAGTAGAATCCCAGGGATGTCAGATCCTTACAGATCATGGACTCAACACTCCATCGGACATTAGGATCTCTAACAGCAGTGAGGCACTTGTCCCCATCCTTGACTATCTCCAGAGGAAGGGAACTCTGCTTCCAAAGGCAACTGAGGTTTTTGTTTTGTTTTGTTTTGTTTTTTGAGTTCTGATGGTTCTTATCTTCTTCTTCACCCTATGTATTACACTCTGTCATTACAACTTTTTCTCCTTTATTATCTTTAAAAATTCATAATAATTTAAACAACAGGTGAAATATTATAGAAGTTTGCAAAGTAAAACATTAAAGTTCTCCTACTGCACTCAACAAAATTCTTCTCTCCAGAGAAAACTCCTTTCAGCAGTAGGGTTTCCATCCATTTACGCAGACATTTTCTGTTTATACACAAGGTTATAGATGCATGCATTTTTGCATGAATCGGACCAGACTCGACTTACACTTCTGCCTCCAGCTTTTTAAAAATTGAATAGTGTATCATGGACATAGTCCCATTGGCACAAGAATTGATATCATGCCAGGCTGATCCACAATGAATCTAACATGTTTCTCCTTGGTGGGTCTCTCACGGGCCCTTGTTTGGCCTTCTCTGCCACTTGAAAGAATCTTGATGGTTTTAAAACATTTCTGGTCAGCCAGAGGCCATGTGAGAGCTTTCTGTAAGCAGAACATCCCTCATTCCTAATGTCGTTCCTCATATGACATAGTTCTAGATTCCTCCAAATGTGCCAGAGCTTCTGTGGGTCCCTAGAACTCAACAGCATGGCCAGGACGGCTGCTCCCATGGGTACCAAGCTCCGGGGGCCAGGCCTGCCTTCCTGCCGGAGAGCTGGGGAGGCTGCTCATTGGCCAGGCAGCCAGTTTCTCATCATTCAGAGTTTGTGACAGTACAATTGATCTTCTAAACCTGAACACTTTTGAGAGTGGAAAGTACACTAACTGGATGGGGTATGGAAAAACCAGAATGATCTAAGGCAAAACTGAGAAATTTTCGTGTGAAAGTTGAAATCAGTTAAAATGTTAAGGCTTTCCTTTTTTTTTTTTTTTTTTTTTTTTTTGTACCAACTGATTTTAAACCAACCACCCAAACTATAGGACATGCATTACAGACAAACTGGTCTCTGCTGGGGGTAGGTTTGATTTTTGGAAAAAAAGATCAAATCTTTGTCCAATAGAGCAGACATGAGAAACTATTCTAATTTATTTTATAAATGAAGAATGAAGCCCAGAGGAGCTAAAGGATTTATTAAGTTTATTATTCAGTTAATTAGTAATGCCTTTTTTAAGGAAGAAAATTTATTGTGGAAATGGAATAAAAATTCTAACCAGTGTCTATTATGTATCAGTAACCTTGCTAGGATTTTTTTTTAACATTTGGATTAGTTAATATTAATTAAGCATCTAGTACATGCCACTGTTGTATGTGCCTGGACTGCCTTCCCTGTCCTCAGACAGTTTACCAGTCTATTGAGTCATGGAACCTACCAACAAACCACCAGAGTCCATATTCTTATCCCATTTTAGGATATGTGGAGATATATGGGACAGTGGTACAGAAGTAGAAAGAAATGGAGGCCCAGAAAAGTGAATATTTTCCCAAAGTTACCTAGTGAATAAGCAGGAGAGCAAGATTCTGACTCCCTGCCTCGCATCCAGGGCGCACACCACAGCCTGCTGGAAGCCTAGCCTACAGTTGGCATCAAGAAGCCTGGGGCACAGGGAAGTCTCGGGATTGACCTTGGCCGGAACACTGTGTCTGTGGGCCACAGCAGAGGTGGGAGCAACGTTGGGCAGACTCCATACCACTGATGACGCTCCTCACCCAGGGCTCGTCTAATGGTGAGAAGAATCTGAATTTATTTTTTTTTAAGTCTACTTTAGATTCCAGATATAATTTTTTTATAACATGCTGTCAAAAAGCAGAGTTAACATACAGAGCTTAACACAACAACAACAACCAGCATTTGAGAGGGTCTTTGCAGCTTTCTAAGTGCTCTGGTGTGTATCCTCACACTGAATCCTTGCAACAACCTAACAAGGAGAGAGAAGGGCAGGCTTCATGACCCTAATCCTTCGGACAGACTGGGGAGGTGGGGGTGGGGAATAGCTCACCCCAAATACCAGAAGTGGTGGGCAAGAGCCTGTAGACCAGCCAGGACTTTTCATTCTACACATATCAGTAGACGATCTCTGTCTATTTCATTAGCCAGCATGGAACACTCTCGTGTTATTTGGTTAACTGCAGTTCTCCAACGTGATGCCTTTCCTTCTCACCGGTGCCTTGGAGGTGATTTAAACTACAAGGGCATGTTCCCTCCATCGCTCTCATGCTGGATCCCATCAGAGCAAACAGGCCACCTGGCTCGGGTTTCCTTTCCTTGGTGTTTTCTTATCTGTGTCCCACCAATGGCTTAGCCTCTGCGGGTGAGTGGGGTCAGGAAGCGGCATACAGTCTCTGTTTTTATTCTCTGTGTGGAAATTTTCTAATTATAGGTCACACCAAGAGTTTCCATTCTCCCCCATGGCACTTCACTCTGTTTATGTAACTTAATAAGCAAAGACCCAGCACTTTTTTTTTTTTTAAAGACTTAAACCGTGAAGCTTTTAATGAGGAATCAAACTCCTTCCCTTATCTTTCTGCCTGGTGAATAACCGGTCATCTGTTATCTGCTTAGTCTGTAGCCGAAATTACGATGGTCTCTCTGGTCAGGATTTTATAGTCTGATTACGCCTTAAGCTTCCTGTGTAAGCCATCAGGGGAAGTGGGGACGTTAACTCTCTACCATCACCACTACCACCACCAGAAAATAGAGTCGAATACAATCCTTTGAAACTCCAGGATTCACAGAATAAAGATATATCACAGAAGCAAGAAACAAGAGTTATAGTTCAAGAGGGATAGATATACCTTAGCATCCGATGCAGGAAACATACCTGTTTAGACCAAAAACGGAGTGAGATTTTAGACAGTTGCTGTTTCTGGGAACACAAACTAAGGGCTAAGATTTAAACAGTTTTATTCTAATCATAGAGATATTTCTTTCCCAGTATAACTACCTGAAAAGATATTTCTTAAGTTTATGCCATTTCATTCTGGGATCTACTGGAAATGTATTCAATAGTAGAAACTTTAGGCAAAAATGCTCAGTAGCAATAAACTAGCCCTATAGAACAAAACAAGGCAAAAACACATTTTTAAGCCAGATTTTTTTAAAGTCAAAAAACAGTTATGTAGCAAAGATTCTGTTCTCTCCTTGCCAGCAATGTGTAAACAGAAATCTCTTTTGCAGAGCTTCTCCACAATAGAGGCTGAAAAGGAAATATAAAAGACAGGATTTTGGTAAAAGACCCTAACCCTGAAGCCCTACATTAATATTAATTATTATAAAATTAACTTTTTAATTATCCTCCAGGGGCTGCAGAACACGTCTAAATGAAAGGAAACTAACTTATAAATCAGGCTGCCAAGTGGGATCAAGGAAGGTGCCTGCTCTTCAGGAAGAACCAGCTCTAAAGCAGGAATGCAGGGCCCAGAAAGGAAAGTTGTCTGACCCCAGGAAAGTCACCAAGCTTTGCTGAAGCAGCAGTCATAGCAGCTGCACCACTAAAACTTCTCCTGCCTCCTTAACGCAGAGAAGAGTCTCAGAGGTACCACTTGGTATGTTTCCAGCACAGAACCTGCCCCAAAGTCAATGTCACTGCGATCACTGTAGTGGCTATTACTTGGGAGTTCCCAGGCAAGGTCCATTTAGGAGTATTTGAAATGCAGATAAACAGACATCTTTCAGCCTTGAGGTTTCTTAGTCAGTTTTGTTTTAAGCTATGTCCCGTTTTGTGAAGTGGAAAAGTCTTACTCTGCGGTCTCAACCAGAGCTCAGTATGCTCCCTGTGTGAGAATGACCCCGGGAACTCCTAAAGAATCTGTCTTTTTACATAGGCTCGCCAGTCAAGAAGAATTTGTTGTACTTCACTTTTGTTGATTACGAAAGAAGTCCATATTTTCTATGTTCAGCATAATATGGGATACTTCACATATCTAGTACTATGTTGCCTTATATTACATTACTTAATATAGAATCGGATTGAATGTTTTTCCCAAGCATACATAAGCCACTTTCTCCTCTCCCTAACACCCCTCCCCAAGCCTTTCATTAAAATCACTGTTTTAGGACTTAGTTTAGGTGAATTATTCCATCTCCAATGCAGGTTGAAGGGTGGTCTTCGAAAGAAGTAGGACATCAGGAGCTCACTGAATTCCCATGAACTAGAGCAAGAAAGCATTCAGGAGCATAGAGTCACTATGGAGAATAGCTAAAAGAAGAAGAGGAATAGATTGACTAAACTGATGAAAAACAAGTAGGACTCCCTTTAGCCCCTCCACAGAGTAAAAGCCATTCCCTGCACTGCCAGACGTGTAATACGGAGGGACTCCAAATACCCAAACCCAAATACAATCACTAGTTCCACCTCCAGTTCACGTGGCGTTTTTAGCCAAATTCGAAAATGACACCCCTTCAAGACAGTTTTCTTTCATCTTCTAAAAGTCACTGTAATACACTGACTTTTTTTTTAAGAACAAGAAACTTACCTCCCATGTGCTTTAAAAGTGTCATGTAAATTTTTACAAAGCCATGACATCTAGGATATGAATGATGTCCCATAGTTTGTTCAGTGTACAACTCGAGCTCAATGATGCACAGCTCCTCTGGGAACTGCTTGCTTCATGCCCAACACACCAGCCATGAGCATTTGTGTCTGCTTTATGCCTGGCTTCAGGTCAGTTTCTGAAACAGAGTATGTTTTCAAAAGATATCAGGTGAATGGCTGAATGATTAAATGAATGAATGAGTCAATGGCCCTCCTTTAACACAAGCATCTACTGCAAAAGTGAAAAAAAAATGTATGGCTGATGTTTACCAGCACCTTCTGTGCATCAGGCCCTGTGCTAGGCACGTATGTGCATTCTCATGAGAACCCTATGAAGTAGTTACTGTGATGCTCCATGGCCCCAGAGGCTCAAAGGAATTGAGTAACTTCCCAAAGTATTCTGCTGGTTGAGTCACAAACCACATGACCACCATCATCAAGTTCCTACCCACTGCAGTCGCAAGTCAGTCCAAAGTCTGCATTGCCCTGGGAGGCTGCCACATCCACTGAAAACACAAGGAGTTCATTCCCCTGTGCAGCCAGCTCAGGAGAGAGAAGACACCAGAAGCTCCATAGTCTGGTTTCCCTTTCTGTCTATAGAGACAAGAGTACCCTCTCATGCAACTTAGGCCAGTAATGAGGTCATACAACATTCCTGGTCCTGGCCTGCATGGAAGACACATCTTTGAAATCAGCAGAAATCCATTCAGCTACAGAATAACAGGCCCTTTTATCACCTGTGCAGGCAACACCTGGGAGGACAGCACATTCTGAAATGTCCTGGCCACTAGATGGCACCGAAGTTCAAATGTCATGGGTCTATGGACCATTTCTCCTGCCATGTTTTCATTTAGATCATAACACCAGTATTCTGGTGGCAACATTATTAAGCACTTCCTGGGTGCTAGGTACTCTCGCAGGGTCTCTGCAAGTATCATCTCAACAAACCTTCACAACAACTCTACAGAGCAAATGTCTTACTATCTCCATTTTACAGGTAAAGAAGCTGAGCCTGAGGGAGGTAAGAATCATGGCCAAGGAAACCCAACTTGGGAAGAGGTAGAGCAAGGATTCTAACCTAGCTAAGATGGTGCTCCCCAGCCTAGTTCTTAATGACTTCATTGTTGTGTTTCGTCCAATGCGATCTTCATCCTTGCACTTAGCTGCTGAGCAGTTTCATTAACTCCTTTTGCAAAATCTTCTCCCAAGGGGGTAAAAGAAAAACCCCATTCAGGCCACATAAGCATGTCAGGCACAAGCCAAAATTTAGGTTTACTGAAGCTATTTACTCAAGGGCATGACCTCAAAAGAACATCATCTTGGTGGTGAAAAATGGGTCACAGCCTATGGTGCAGGGAAGCTAAGTTGGCTGGCTCTGGCTGCCATGTCTCACTTGCTAGAGAGAGCCCCTAGCAGCTGACCTGGGGGTAGGGGGTGCCTGGCTCCTCCATACCCATCAGGGGCTCTAGAGCAGGTCCTTAAATTCTCGAGCTTCTGGTATTGTATCTGTTTAAAGGGATAAATAATTCATGCCCTGTCCTCTTTGTGGGGTAAAAATAAAACATGTCTAAGTATTCACTGTTATTGTTTAATGATAAATAAAGCATAATATCGTGTAAACCTTCTTTTCCTTTTTTCACTTAAGCAATCTCCTCTTTGACCTCCCTGCTCCTAGCATTTTCTTTTTACAACCTAAGTCTCTTTCCAGAAAACTGTTTTTAAAGCATAAATCTTACTAGATCTGCTCTCAATCCCAGCCACTGACTCTATCACCAATTCCAAACATGGAGGTGAAGGTCTTCCATTGCCCACTTTCAATCTGCCTCTTTTACCTCATCTCTCCCAACTCAGTTCCTTCCTTCACTTTATGCCCTAGCTAGACTAGATTATTGTTATGCTCAGACATTCTCCTTATTTTGACACCTCTATGTCTCCATTCAGTTATTCTCTCCATGTGTCTGTAGTTCATGGTGCCCAACCTCAGAGCCATTGGCCTTTGATTAGAGCCCAAGATCTTCCTTTGAGGAATGACTCCCCTGGCATTGTACTAGCCAACAGGTGGGTACATGATCCAAGTTATACCTTTCAGGCCTTCTCACCTTGAAATTTGTACCTTGAGAGAGGTGACCTGACCCAACAGTGTTGGAGTTGACCCATCCTTATAGACCATGCTCTGAAAAAAAAAGTCTGGAACCAATCCTGACACATCAGTTCACAATGTCTATTCCCTTTTGTTTCAATTCAGGAGTGATCCCCACAATATGCAATAGATTCTCCGTTTTTCCTCTTTTTCTCCTTACCTTCAGTTGGCCAGAGTCCCTCTCTACTGCTTGCAGCCAGTAAATCATCCTTCAAGATTGAGTTCAAATGACAACTTCTTCATAAAGCCAAATTTCAAACACATTGAATCACAATTCTTTATATACATTTTTATTTTGTCTGTCATTTGTTTAATTCCGGGACTGGGGCTTGTTCATTTTTGTATCCCCAACAGATCTTGGTGTAGTGCCTACTACATGGTTGTTTCTTCATAAACATTTGTTAACTTGAATGTCCAGCCATTTAAGAACAGAGTTTAAAGCAACTTAGAGGGTTTCATAGTATTTTAATTCTGTATTCTGTAAAGTTCATACATGTTCTTAGCTAATTGAATTTGTTTTTCTACAGGAATCATCTCTCCAAATTCTACAACCATTATATTTTCAAGAAAACTCAAAGGAGACAGTGAATTTAAGGTACTATTCAGATCCAGAGACTTCCAGCTCCTGCCCTGCTTCTCCTCCCTGCTAAAATATCAGGCTTCTGGCAGCTGCCACAGTCAGATCCCAAACAAGTACGTGAATAATAACAATGGGAAGTGTGACAATTCCCTAGTTTTTTGTTTTTTGGTTTTTGGTTTTTTTTAAGCCTTCACAGGAAGAACTTGACTATGGAGAAATCTATGTTTAGATTGTTGTCTTTTGTATTTGGTTTAGTAAACTGCATTTCAAGGCCCCTAGGATGCAAGTTATACTCATTATACGCTCAAACAATTTCCCCTTCAACATGATTTTCACATCGGGACGATAAAGGGCAACAGAAAAATAAGAACCATTGCAGCACCAAGCTGACCCATCATTAGTGTAGAACCTTAAATGAATGCAGTTGAACTATTGGTTGAAGTATATACATATATAGAGATTGTATATATAAATATGATAAGGTTAAAGCATGATTTTTGTTATCTCTATGATGAAAGGGTGCTGCTTTCCTCTTTCCAGATTTGAGATAGTTTTGAAGCAAAGGAAGAGAGAAGAGTAAAAGAGGGAGAAGGAAATTTGACAAGTTTTCTGAGCCTACCGCTCTTTCCTCTCCCCACCAAGAAGGCAGCTAATCAGAGACAGTCCTGGTAACAGCAATCATCTAATGGAGGCCGCAAGGGGAGTTCTAGATCTACTGTAAATACTCACTAAATTAGGCACCCCTACCCTAAGTATTACTACTTGTCCACTTTCAATTACTTGTTGAACCTCCATCATGACAAGAATAAAAAACCATCACAGAAAAGCTACTTCCCAGCACACCCGATATTTCCATGTTTCCTTAACACAGCAAAAGATAAGGTTAATCTTGACCTATGTTTAAGAGCAAAATCCAGGGACATTGTCCATACATAAAAACAAAATGTACAGGATGCCTGGGTGGCTCAGTGGGTTAAAGCCTCTGCCTTCAGCTCAGGTCATGATCAAGGCTGCCTCAGGCTCTCTGCTCAGCAGGGAACCTATTTCCTCCTCTCTCTCTGCCTGCCTCTCTGCCTACTTGTGATCTTGCTCTCTCTCAAATAAATAAATAAAATCTTTAAAAAAAATGTACAGTCTGGGAGGAGAAATAGATGTACTTTTTTCTATTCCTCCTATTAACCACAACCCATGATATGTAAAACAAACAAAAGACTCTAAAAGGTGGAAAGAAAGGATGAATACCCAACTTTTGTAGCAACATGGACTGGACTGGAAGAGATTATGCTGAGTGAAATAAGCCAAGAAGAGAAAGTCAAGTATCGCATGGTTTCACTTACTTGCGGTGCATGAGGGGTAACCTGGAGGACAGTGGGAGAAGGAAAGTAAACGGGAACTAGGGTAATCTAGGGAGGGAAACGAAACAACAGAGACTTTGGACACAGAAACAAACTGAGGGACTTGGAGGGAGGGGGGTGGAGGGATGGGAGAGCCTGGTGGTGGGTACTGGGGATACCTAAAGCGTGGAGCACTGGGTGTGGGGAATGGGGAATGAATCTTGGAACACTGGAAAAAAAAATTTTAGTAACAATAAAAAAAAAGAATCTTAGAACAGAAAACTTAATAGCTATAATAAAACCTATTAAAAAACATGAAAAAAAAGAAGGCAGACCAAAAAGGAAGGAATAAATAACAAAGACAAGAGTAGAAATCAATGAAAATGAAAATTCTAAAATCAGAGAAATTAATATAACAAAAACTGGCTCCTAAAAAGATCACTAAAACTGAAAAATCTCTAGCAAAATTGATAAAGATAAAAGAGAAAAGACACAAATTGCCAGTTTAAGTATCAGAAAAAAATAAAAGGAGACTAGGGGAGTACTACACACATGTTTAACAACTGAGACAAAATAGGCCACCTCCTCAAAAAACACAAACTACCACAATTCATACAATATGAAAGAGATAATATGAACAGTCATATAATAATCAATGCAAAAAAGCAAAGGACAAATTCAATACATGCATGTAACCACTCTCAGAAAAATAACAACAGAAAAGTAACAACAACAGCTTCATCCTCAGCTTGATAAAGAATACCTACCAACAAGTGAAAGAAAATGTTTTCTCTCTAAGAAAAGGAAGGAAGGAAGGAAGGAAGGAAGGAAGGAAGGAAGGAAGGAAGGAAGGAAGGAAGGAAGGAAGGAAAGAAGGAAGGAAGGAAGGAAGGAAGAATGCCTGGGTGGCTCAGTGGGTTAAGCCTCTGTCTTCTGCTCAGGTCATGATCTCAGGGTCCTGGGATCGAGGCCCGCATCGGGAGCCTGCTTTCTCTTCTCTCTCTGCCTGCCTCTCTGCCTACTTGTGATCTCTCTGTCAAATAAATAAAATCTTCGAAGAAGGAGGAGGAGGCGGAGGAGGAGAAGGAGGAGGGGGGAAGAAGAAAGTGGAAGGTTAAGTTTCCTTAATTTCAGAAAGTGATATATCTACACTAATAAAGACTGTGAAGTGTTGGTAGAGAGAGAGGCATACAGATCAATGAAACAGAACAAAATTTCCACAAATAGATTCGCACAAATATGCCCAATTGGTTTTTGACAAAGACGCAAAAAAAATTCAGTGGAGGAAAGCCTTTTCAAGAAACGCTGCAGAAATTGAACATCCATAAGCAAAAAAAAAAAAAAAAAAAAAAAAAAAAAGGAAAAAAAACCTTGACCTCAGTCTCATACCTTATGCAAAAATTAACTCAAAATGGATCACAAACTTAATGTAAAACATAAAACTTAGGGGGGAGAAGGGGGAAATCTGTGGAATCTAGGGCTACAAAGTTTTGTAGACAATGCCAAAAACAAAACCCATAAAAGGAAAAATTGATAAATCAGAGTTCATTAAAATTTAAAATGTTTGCTTTATGAAAGACGCTGTTAAAAGGGTGAAAAGGTAAGCTACTCACTAGAAAAAACTGTTTGCAAACCACAATTATTAAAAAACTGGCTTAACTATAGAAAACAGATAAAATACTTGGAGAGATTCTTCATCAAAGAAGATGTACAAATGGCAAATTAAGAACATGAAACTCAACTCCAGAGAATTACGCTGAGTGGAAAAAACCAAACATAAAACGTTACTACTATATTTTTCCATTTATATAATATTCTTGAAATTGCAAAACTATGTAGAAATGTAGAATGATAAGTGATTTCTAGGGGGTACACAGGGAATGAGGAGAGGAGGGAAGCAGTGTGGCTATAAAAGGCTAACGTGAGAGGTTCTTACCATGATAGGAATCTTCTGTGTCTTGTGTCTTGATTCCATCAATGTCTATCTTGATTATGGTTCTGCACTACAGTTTTGCAAGATGTTACCATTGGGGAAAACTGTGTAAAAAATGTACAGTATTGCTCTGTATTATTTCTTACAACTACATGTGAATCCATAGTTATCTCAAACTAAAAAGTTTAGTTAAAATTTTTTAATTAAATAGTGAAAGGTACCATGTTGGGGCAAAATGGACGAGGTTATCATAATAGATTAAATGCTGTCCGCTAACTGTAATATATGGTTTCTACTTCCAGTTTCATTTTCAAACTATTGAAACCCCTTTTGTTCTTTCAGGATAAAACAAGGCAAAGTAAAAGGGAAATTTTTGAAGGGGATCGCATACCAGTTGGTTCATTGTAACAGGAAAACAGTTGAAAGTTATAATAAAATAGGGTGCACATAAATGTGAGAAAATGCACTATGGAGCCAGAAGAAGTGGAAAAATCTCACTCCACCTGTTACATATGGCTTGTGAGCCTACACGGTCTGAAAGAGTCATCACAGACCAAAGAAGAGAAAACAAATATTTTAGATGACTAGATTTAAATAGAGAGACACCCAATGTCAAATTAGTATTTGATTTTCAAAGTCGTTTCTATTCTTAGCCTTCACACTTTTTGACCATCATAGTTTTGCAATTTAAACATTACATTACCGTTAATTCTCAAGATTAGGGCAGACAAAATTAAAATAGGACCCCAGGTTCAGAAAATGTGTTGCTATCAAAGAGTGGTTTTTTAAATTTTATAGTTAGCATAAGAAAAAAATTATTATTATTAATCTGGAAAGAAAATCAAAAGCTCTTCCCCAGCCATACCACTTATAGATATGCATCTGATGAAGCTTAGCTTAAATACTGTATTAATCATTAGTCATAAAGGATCTCCTTTATTTGAGACCCTTACTAAAGTTTAACATGATTTCTCTCGGGGCACCTAGGTGGCTCAATTGTTAAGCGTCTGCCTATGGCTCAAGTCATCATCCCAGAGTCTGGGGATCAAGTCCCAGGATCGAGCCCTGGGATTGAACCCTGCATCAGTTTCCCTGCTTGGCCGGAAGTCTGTTTCTCCCTCTCTCACTCCCTCTGCTTGTGTTCCCTCTCTAGCTATGTTCCTCTCTGTCAAATAAATAAATAAAATCTTAAAAAAAAAAACAAAACACACAACATGATTCCTCTTAGGCCAGTGGTGCAGCATTCATACATCACAATTCATGTGGTGAAATTTTCTTTCAGAATCCAGACAAAAACAGTCACAAGAGCATCTGTAAATTCCTTCCAACAGACTTCATGAAAAATTATACTTAAAGGAAAAACAAATATTTCCTTAGAGCAAGAAATGAATCACTGTCACAAATGGTACAATTACGAACTTAGCCATAGTAGGAGAACAAGGTAAATGGAAGATGAAAATTTATATTCTGTCATTATTTTGATTCTACAGAGAAGAGACAGTCTAGGGTACAACAGTTTAATTTCTAGCCTTGATTTGCCTTCTGCATGAAGCCAATAATTTTAGCCAATCATTCCTTGTTTAATATCAGAAGAAATTTTCTTCATGTGGCAGGACCAGAAAAAGATTTAGGTGACCTGATTTACGGCCATTTAATACTAATAAGCCATAATAGAGAATTCATGTTTCTTGTCCTTTCATGTATTTTAAAATAAGTAGAGACTATTAAACAAGCCAAGAAAATGGAAACAATTTGGACTTTTGCCTTGCCTGAATATGTATGAATGAAAAGAAAAGTTGTCCACAATTCAAGTGATTGTAAAATGTCACTCTTCTCTCATAGCGTTATTTTGGGTTATCTATTTTTAAAATCTAGTGAAACTCCCACAAACACATATAGGTTTACTTGTCTCTGACATAAGAGAAATCCAGAAGTAAACAGTTTAGCCCTGGAAGTTCCACAGATACCAGACCCCCAGATTCCTTTTATCTCTCTGTTCCACTGTTCTTTGCACACGACATTCACAGATGTATTAGTTAGAGTTCTCCAGAGAAACAGAACCAATAGGATGTGTCTCCCTATATCCACACAGAAGACAATTTTAAGGAATTGATTCATGTGATTGTGGAGGCTGGCAAATCCAAAATCTATAGAGTAGGACAATAGGGCTGGACCCCAGAGAGGTCTGATGTTTCAGCTCAAATCCAGAGCAAACTATAGGCAGAATCTCCTTTTCCTCAAGGGACATGTTTTATTTCTCTCATAACCTTTCAACTGACTTATGAGGTCTACCCACACAATATAGGGTAAACTGTTTACTCAATCTTCTGACTTTAATGTTAAACTTTCTTTTAAAAGTACCTTCACAACGGGGGCACCTGGGTGGTTCCGTTGGTCGGGCATCTATCTGCCTTTGGCTTGGATTGTGATCCCAGGGTCCTGGGATCAGTCCCTGCATTGAGCTCCCTGCTGGGCAGGGATCCTGCTTCTCTCTCTCCTTCTGCCTGCTACTCCTCTTGCCTGTGTTCCCCCCCTCTCTATGTCAAATGGATAAATAAAATCTTTTTTTAAAAAATACCTCCACAACAAATTCTAATGTTTAATCAAATATTTAGGAACCATAGCTTAGCCAGATTGACACATAAAGTTAACAATTATCATGGCCTAATGAAGCAATCTAGCTTAGCTGTCATGCCTCATTTCAAGAAGCAGGAAGGAGCAAGGGCAAAGGGTGTGACAGTGTCTATTTCTCTTAAGGGATTTTCCTGGAAATCTTAATCAACAAATTTCACTTACATCTCAGTGACTAATCTTCATTGCAAAATAGTTTGGAAATTGTAATAGTTTAGTTGGGTAAAACTAGTAGTCTGCCAGAGTAACTAATTCTGATAATTTAGGCCCTAGAGTGAATCTTTGTATTTATCCTGCTTGGGTTCCATATCACTCTTTGGATTTACGGCTTGATATATTCTATAAGTTTTGGGGAATTCTCATCATTATTTAAGTATTCTTTCTGCTCTATTCTTTATTTCCTCTCCTGGTTCTCCAATCACACACATCTTAGATCTTTTCATTCATTATGTTCTTATGTCTCTTATGTTCTATTTTGTATTTTCCATACTTTATTCTCTCAATTCTACTTCAGTTATGATATTATTTTCTGATCTATCTTCCAGTTTATTAACATTTTCTCTGCTCTGTCTAATGTGTTCTTAAACCCATCTGTTAAATTCCTAACATCAAGTATTGAAATTTTCGATTGTAAAGCTACTTCTTTCATTGTTTCTAGTTCTCTGCTGAAATTTTCCACAATCATCTAATCTCTTAAACATATTATTTTAAAGCCTGTGTGCACTACCCCAAATATTGGGATGTTTTGTTGGTCTATAGCTGTTTTCTGATTTTCTGCTTGATTTTTGACCATTTGATTTGTCTGCTAGTATGCATGGTAAATTTTATTGCATGCCAAACAATGAAGGTGAAAAACTATGGAAGTAATCCAAGACTCTGTGTGACATTACAGTCCTCAGAGATTATTTACTTTTGGTTCTGGCAAATATTCAGAGTAAGAGCAGATGACTTTAACCCAAGCTGCAAGAAAAAGGATTTCACTTTTTGTAACAGTTGTCTATTTCTGTTTCTTCCTTACTGCTAGGATGCAATCTTTTTGGGAATCCCAAATGGCAGTCTAAAATGTTAACTAGAGTCCTTCTTTCTAGTATTGCTCCTTCACCTCCACCATCATTTTCTGTTCAGCTTCTTGATCCACCACCTGTGAATGACCCAATGCTGTGAAAGATAAAATGACAACAAAAGTTGTGTTTACCTTTGTGTATCTAGCATTTTGGTCTCTAGCATTTTGGTCTCCTCACTTCTCTCTGTCTTGGTAACTTTCAGATATATACTTTTAAAGATATATACTTTCAAATTTTACTCATTTCTAATTATTGCCAGTTGAAGAATTCATCTGTAATTAAGCATTTGCCAGAAGTGTTCTGATCGATGATTTTTGAAGAATTGCATAAAATGAATCATAATTGCTCAAAACCTGAATTTATCAAATTAACCCATTAATTGCCAGATCTCCACTTCACTTTGTGCTGTTTAAGCAGCCTGTTCCTCAAGCTGCAAGGTGTTTGGACATTGAGACTTTTTTTTTTTTAGTTAATAGGGAATAAAAGGTGTTATGTGACTCATTTTCATATAAATAGTTTTTTCCTGAGTCTGAACTTTTATTTTTACTTTGTGTCTAAGAACCCCATTTTGTTCCAGAAATAGAGATGCTTATACTTTAGCAGTGTGTGGAATACAAAATAGTCCGATACTTCCAAAATAGTGCTCAAATTCCTTCATTTATCCAGTCCTTCTCACATGCAAGGCATTGTGCTTTGGACTGTGAGAAAAAATTGCAGGACCACAGAACTTTAGAACTGAAAGAAACTTAGAGATCATCTAATTAGACTCACTCATTTTACAGAAGAATTATTTGCATTTTAGGCAGATGTGGTTTACATCTACAATGGAATTTTACTCAGCCATCAGGCAGGATGACTACCAACCATTTGCATCAACATGGATAGAACTGGAGGGGATTGTACTCAGTGAAATAAGTCAAGCAGAGAAAGACAATTACATGGTTTCACTCATTTGCAGAACATAAGGAATAGAATGGTGGACAATAGCGTAAGGAAGGCAAATCTGAAGGAGGGGAATCAGAGGGAGACAAACCATGAGAGACTATGGGTTCTGGGAAACAAACTGAGGATTTCAGAGGAAAAAAGGGATGTGGGTGGAGGAGCCAGGCGATTAAGTATTAAGGAGGGTATGTGTGGTGATGAACACTGGGTGTTATAAGCAACTAATGAATCATTGCACACTACATCAAAAATTAATGATGTACTATATGATGGCTAACTGAACATAATAAAAACATAAAAATAAATAAATAAATAAATAAATAAATAATAAATTTTCAAACTGAAAAAAAAAAAGAATTATTTGTTCCAAAGCAAAAACCTTGTCTTAACTCCTGCTAAGGCTTTTTTCATGATGACGTGCTATTTGTTGGTTTGAAAGATGATTTCTATTTATCTGTCTCTGTCCCTCCCCTATGGATTCAAACTTTTGAAAAACTTTACTAAATAAAATATATTTCTGAGATGATGATTCAAGTAATCCTTATATAGTATAATTATAAAGTATAATTTTATACTTTGTAAGTATAAACTTATAAAGTATAATTTTTCTACCAAATTTTTTAAGATAATGAATATAGCTCAGAAGAAGACCAATTTCTGCCTTCAACAAATTAATGAGATACAAAATTGCCCCTTCTGACAGAAGTTTACAATCTCTATTGTAAGATATACAATAATATACAATAATTTATTGTAAGATATACAATCTCTATATCTACATAGAAAGATATACACATGAATGATTATACTCTAAGTATATGTTATATCAATATATGATATATGATACACACAAATCACATGCATTTATGTAACATATTCATGTATATGGTATATATGAATAGTGTGGTCATCTTATGTCTGCCTCCTCTGATCAATTAGGAGCTCCTCAAAAGCAAGAATTCTAGCTTTTCATTATCAACTTCAGCATCAACATGGCAAACTTAAATAAGTGAGATTCTTCAAATCTGTGTAACTGGTCGAGACAATAATCAAGGAATTCAGAGGAGGTTAGAAAATTCTGAACTCAAATCATTAAGCAAAAATATTATGAAGATGCAGGGCGAGGTAGACATCTGTTAACATTTGGGCTAACATGGATAGGATTAGGTAGACTGTAATATGAGGTGGGATGTTATATTAGTTTCCTTTTGCTACTGTAACAAATAGCAAACCTAGTGACATAAAACAGCACTAATTTATTATCTTATAGTTCTGGAGGTCAGAAGTCTGAAATGAGTCTTATCAAATCAATATGTTGACAGAATGTTGTCCTTTCTAGAGGCACCAGGAAAGAATCTGCTTCTTTGCTCTTTCTGTCTTCTTAAGACCACTTGAATTCCCTGGTTTATGGCCTCCTTCTTGGGGTGCATCAGTGAATCTCTACTTCTGTCATACATCTCCCTTCTCTACCTCTGGTCTTCTTGTTTCCCTCTTATAAGGGCCATTGTAATTACCGGGGGCCCACCCAGATAATCTAGGGCAATCTCCTCTCAAAATCCTTAACTCAGCCACATCTGCAAGGCCCCTTTTGTCATGTAAATTAACAGTCATAGAATTTGTAGATTGGAATGTAGACATGTTTGGAGGGCCATTATTTTGTCTACCACAGATGTTTTAAGGAAAGGTCTAAAGTAGCGGTCCTCAAAGTGTGGTCCCTGAACTAGCAGCAGTAGCATCACCTGCTAATTTGTTAGAAAGGCACAATCTCAAGCCAACCCCAGACCTGCTGAATCAGAAACTCTGGTGAGTTGCGGCAACCTGCGCGGACCCAAGCCCTCCAGGTGATTCTGATACACACTAAACCACTCTGAGGACTGCAGCCCTAGAGTTTGGGAAAAAAACAACAGGTCGGGAGAGCCAGGAGCAGTCGAATTTCGCAGGGGTGGAGGATTCCTAGAGCACATAAACACTGAGACTACATGGATGGAACCAAAGCCTGGACTGTCCAGTGAAGGGACATAGCACAAGTAAATTTCTGCCTCCAAAGGTGAATTCAGTGGCCTTCTTACACATTTCGCAAAATAAATTACTTAACTAAAAAGGCTCGTTGATGTCATAAGGCATAAAATTAATCTGTTCAAACTCACAAATTTAACAGACTGACCTAGAAAAATAATTTCTCTTACTTTAAAAAACACAAATCAAAAATTTATTATAAGGATTTCTAGATTAAAGACACAATTTCTTATCAATATAAAGAAAATATTTAAAAGATTACTGAATATTTTAATTTCATAAAGTCTTCCTCGTGTTAGTTACAACAACAGCTGTAATTCATCTGCAATTTTACCATTTTCATTTTTTCCTTGAACAAGCAGCACAGTGAGGAATTGTTAACAACACTGTTGTTATCTCTGGAAGTCTAAGCCCTCTGAAGAATTGCAGGTGACTTCCCAGGAGGCTTGATTAAGAGCAGAGGACAATTGCCTTTCCCAAGGCAGAGAAATGGAGCCATTTAGAATTGTGCTTTCCTGGAGGCAAACAGGAAACAGGAAGCTCTCTGTCAGCCATTCTTACCCTGCCTCCAGAGCAGGAAGAGCAGTAGGAGGAGCCATATCAGTTACTTTGACTCAGCCCAGGAAATAAGATGGCTTATTCAGTGTGTAGACCCGGGAGGGTAGGTAGAGTGCAGACAGCAGCTATAGCCCAGTAACTCTCCCTGACAGCCAGATAACATCCATTCAGTGTGAATACTGAGGAAATGCAAAGGAATGCATACTCAAAACATATTAATTAGGCTTTCAACAAAAGGGGAGATAACAGTTTTGTCAAAAAGCAGTAAACAAGCAGAAGAAAAACTACCCTCAACTTCCCTCCATCTCCAAAAGTCTTTTGTCGTGTCCAAAACTCCTCTGGGTGAAGCCCGTCCTAAACCACACCATACCGTAGCACTCAACTATAAGAACTCAAAATGAGAATAAACAGATGAACTACAGCACCCTCGAGCAAATATAACCATAATAAGATGCTTCCCTGTGCCTAGCTTCTTGGATCTGATATAAGAGTGTACCCACAGCTTGGAACATTTCTTTTGTTGCTGTTTCTTCACAAGATTTAACAATACTCTGGAATGAACCTGAGTTTAGCAATAGAAGAGTCAAGTGTTGAATGTGCCAAAATATCTCAATATATAGATATCATCACAATTAAACCATCTAAAACTTCTTTTCAAGGTGCCAAAAAGGATCTACCTAGGACCTACATTACACAGACATGGTATAGGGATCTGCACTTTGAGATCGTTATTTACGGAACAAAAAGAAGAATTCAGATCATGTGTCACTTGCTGTTAATTAACTTAAATGCAGGTTCTGATTGCTGCCGGGTCAAGCCCACTGATCATATGACTTAACATGGTTCCAAATGTGTTCTTCAAACTTCTCCTTTAGCAATGGCACCAACAGCGCAGTCACCCAGAGGAGAACGCTTAGAGCCATTCTTGTCTTGAACCTCTCCTCTCCCCTCCGCACTCCCTCCATACACACACGGTTTCAGTCACTTGAGACCTTTACTCATTCTACCTCTGAAATGCCCTCACCTCGGCCTCCCTCAATCTCCACAGTTCTACTTTTGGCCCCCATCAACTCTCTCTATCTCTCTCTCTCTCTCTCTGCAACTGACACTGCCTCTTGACTCATGGCCAAATCCTTGAAATGGTGACCAAAGTCCAGACACCTTCAACGCATTTGATCAAATGTCCTTTGTGTATATCCCAGGAAATTTCCATGGTTCGTTCATCAATATCTCCATGTCCCGGGGCACCTGGGTGGCTCAGTTGGTTAAGCGACTGCCTTCGGCTCAGGTCATGATCCTGGAGACTCAGGATCGAGTCCCACATCAGGCTCCCCACTCGGCGGGAAGCCTGCTTCTCCTCCTCTCCCTTCCCCTGCTTGTGTTCCCTCTGTAGCTGTATTTCTCTCTGCCAAGTAAATCAATAAAATCTTTTAAAAAAAAATATCTCCATGTCTCTTTTATCTTTAATGTAATTATTGTGTAAAATCATTCTCTTGAGATATCTTTTATACAATTAAGGACACAAATCTTAAGTGTTGATTAACTTTTATGTGTACACCTGTAACCACCATATCAACATATCAAATACTCCAGCAGCTCAGCAAACTCTCACATACCTCCTCCCAGTTAATACTTTGTTACCTAAAAGTCACTATCATTCTAACTCTACAGTAATAGATTAATTTACCTGCTTTTAAGCTTTATATAATGAAATCATATAATATGTACCTTTGTGTGGGTGTTCTATTTGATGAATATATCACAACTTCTTTATCTGCTCTATGAATGGACACATTTGGGCTGCTTCAACTGGGAGCTATTATGAATAAAGCTGACATTAACACTCTTGTACCTACCTTCTTTTGTGGATATATGCACTCATTTCTGTTTGGTATATACCCAGATGTGGAATTGCTAAGTCATATAGTGTGTGTGTGTGTGTGTGTGTGTGTGTGTGTGTGTGTGTGTGTGTGTGTTTTACTTGAGCAAGTACTGCTAGACATTTTTCCAAAGTAGTTGTATTTGCCACTTTCTAGATCTCAGAATTATTCCAATAGTTATCCTATTTTAATGTTAGTTTTTTTATTCTCTGACCACATTTCAGCTCCTTGAACAAAGATCCCCATGTTGCCTTACCCCATATATCCAATAATAAAGATTATGGTTATAATTAAAGATTTATATTATACAAGTCACAGACAACACACATTCATAGAGCATGGCATAGTAGAAGGGCTTAGGAATCTCACATTTACCTCTCTCTGGACCCAGCCCAGGGGTGACACATGCCTATCCTCGCCCTGTCAACACCTCAGTTATCCAAAAAGAGGTAGAATATTCAAATCAGTTCCCAACAGTCCTTCGTCCCCGCACTGAGTGCCCAACAGCTCAGTTGCATCCATCTGCCTGGTATTACCGGGTTTTAAACTTGCTGGTATGTACTCAGTCCCTCATTAAGCTGCTGGAAACTTTAGTAGGCTAGAAAACCTCCAAAGTTCAACTCTTGTTTTCCCTGTAACTTTGTGCACATTCATTATGAAATGTGCTAAGGAAAGTGTGCTCATTAACTATCCAACCTGCCTTCTAAC
Source organism: Spilogale gracilis (assembly GCA_004023965.1). Classification (NCBI taxonomy): domain Eukaryota; kingdom Metazoa; phylum Chordata; class Mammalia; order Carnivora; family Mephitidae; genus Spilogale; species Spilogale gracilis. Next base: position 111,137 of record PITA01002189.1, read on the forward strand.
GTGGAATCAATTAGAGCCGAAGCCCTCCACCTCAATAGAAAACGCCTCCCAGAGAAAGAACCCAAAAGATGCGTGTCCCTTGATCTGTTTGCGCAGATGGAGGGTATTAGTTACACAAACACATGGAGAGAAGATAGGATTACGGAGGAAGTCCTCCAAAGTCCTCCAGCTCTCCCTGAAAGTGAATTTCTTGTTCTTCCTGTTTTTGCTTCTGAGTCTTAAATTTTTCACTGCTCTTATATTTCGGTGAGTGTCATGGCACGAACCACTTTCTGCTCCTTTTTGCAGAGAATGTTTTCTGCTTTTTGATGTTGCTTTTAATAAAACATTGGCTCTAGACAACTTCTGCAACCACATCCAAAAGAAGCCCTCCACAACCTTGAAACTATAGCCTTCCCTGAACTAGAAGTAAAAGGAAACTCCTAGAGATAAAGATTTATAAAAACTATGCAAAACAGAAAATATATATTGCTATTATTTTCTTTTATTCCAGGAAGTAAAGTTAAAATGTCCTTTTGGTTTTAAGTAAGGATTTTTTTCTTTCAGATGAGAGGAGCTCATATGTCTGAGTTACTTGCTGTTGCTACCCTATTCAATAGGAGAGGTTTTATGGGGAAAATTCTGATCTGGTAGTAGGCAGCCATTCTGTGAAACAGAGGCACCTCATTTTTCCATCTTAAGAGATGCTTCTGAAATAAGTCCAATAAATATTTCTGAACACCCTCCGGCTTTTCACCAGCCTGTAGCTCCCACCTCCCACTCTTAAAATCACAGTAAAATGACTGCTGTTGGAATTCACTGAAACCTGGCAAACATTGTCATTCATCCTGGGCCAGGGGTCAAGTTATCATTGGCAGAATGGGATGCACAGTGTAATAATCTGGCTGCTGCTTTAGGAAAACCTCAGGCAGTTTAAATAAAGTTATTTGTCCTGTGACATTTTCATAGGCTTTACAAATGTCCACTCGATCTCTCCCTGCCAAGTCCCTATGCCACCCACTCTTCAGGATTCCCAATAGAGATGGCACATAATCTCCAACTTGAGGACATCTTTGTATTTAAATATCAAAAAGTGGTAGCAGAGGAAATACATATATTTGCAGGTTGCAGCAAGCATTAATTATCATTTAAAACAAAATATGTAATTTGTAGTGATATGAATATTTCCCACAACTTTTAACACAAAGAATTGCCCCTTCTTTAATCTCTTTTATCTTAGATTTTACTTCCTCTCACTTCTCTCATTTGTACCTACCTCTATCTTACATCTCCCTCCTTCCCCCCAACACACACACACACACACACACACACACACACACACACACACACTTTCCTGCTTCATGTTCGTCCCCACATCACCGTAACACCACATCTAACTGATGTTGTTGATCTGAACAACCCCATGATATATAATTGCTCCAACTAACCCAACACATTGGTCTTTTGTGAGTGCCAAGCAAGTACCACCTTTACTATTCTTTACGTGTCCCTTTCAGGCCCATGGTTCAAGGGGATAATGGAGTTCACACTCTTATCCTATGACTTACCCATGGTATAATTACAATTTGAATAGGCACCATAGTTTTAAAAACAAATTTAACACAGAAAGAGTAAAGTATTATTCGTAAAATACTAATAAGTCTAATGATGATAATTACAATAAATTACACATAATCCTACCCTAGTAATATCAATTTCATTTTTATATTTAATTTTAAGTAATTAAATATACTATATGCACATGTTAATTTTATGCTTTTTATATTTATCATTATGCTAAACATTTTCTCATGCTTCCACATAATCTTAACATTTCATTTTATAATGACTTCCCAGTGTTTTTACCTAAAATTCATCTAATCTTGTCATCACTATTGTCAACTGGAGAGCCCAGCAATTCTTTTTTTCCCCCTAAGATTTTATTTATTTGTTTGTTTGTTTAAGAGAGAGAGCATGTGTACTCACAGAAGCAGGGGAAGGGGCAGTGGGAGAGGGGAAAGCAGACTCCCTGCTGAGCAGGGAGCCCTACGTGGGGCTGGATCCCAGGACCCTGGGTTCATGACCTGAGCCGAAGGCAGATGCTTAACCAATTGAGCCTCCCATAGCCTATCAATTCTAAGACTACACTCCTAAGTTACACAACTTGATATACACAATAAAAAAAATTTATCTAATTATTAATAATGACTTTTGCTAGTAGATGGGACACTGAGTGATTTTATTCTGTCTTTGTACTCCCTAAATTTTCTATAATGAATAGGTGTTTTTTTATTTTAAAACTTTAATAATAATAATGAAATCTACCACTTACCCAATGTTTACTATGTAGGAGGAACTCTTCCAAGTACTTCACATAATACTCGACCTTATAACATTGAATCCTTATTACAACCTTCAAAAGTAAGTTCTATTACTATGCCCATTTTGCAGATGAGGAAACCAAGGCTCAGTACAATTAAGGTACTTACACAATGTTACAGAGCTAATAAGTAGAATAGCTGGGATTTTAACTCAGACAGTCCAACTTTAGAATCTACACTATTGCCCTACATACTACACTTTTAAAAAAAGACTATGTTTTCTAAATATATTTAAGCTATAACCACCTTAAAATAGTTCATTGTCTACCTTCGTATTGCGATGGGATTCTATAATGTTTCTGATATTTTGAGATGGCTATGTGCCAATGTAGTACCATCTTCCCACCACCACCACCATCATCACCACCTTCAACCCTAATACCGCCATCATTAAAAAACTTAATTTAAAAAAACCCTTCATTAAGGTTTTAGTGTCTGCAAAACACAGTACCAGGCACTTGGGGGAAATACAAGTATGTAAAACACATTCGTTTTTCTTGCGAATACCAGAGCTAATCTGAGGACAGCTTCAAAATGAAAAAGCTAAGCTGGTGCAGCCACTCTAGAATACAGTATGAAGGCTTCTCAAAAAGTTGAAAACGGAGCTACCCTATGGCCCAGCAATTGCACTGCTGGGTATTTATCCTAAACATACATATGTAGTGATCTGAAGGGACACCAGCACCCCAATGTTTAGAGCAGCCATGTCCAAATAGTCAAACTATGGAAAGAATCTTGATGTCCATCAACAGATGAATGGATGAAGATGTGGTAAATATATATAATGGAATACTACACAGCCATCAAAAAACCAAAATCTTGCCATTTGCAATGATGTGGATGGAACTGGAGGCTATTATGCTAAGCAAAATAAGACAATCAGAGAAAGACAATTATTGTATGATCTCTCTGATATGAGGAATTTGAGAAACAAGACAGAAGATCATAGGGGAAGGCTAGGAAAAATGAAACAAGATGAAACCAGAGAGGGAGATAAACCATAAGAGACTGTTAATATCAGGAAACAAACTGAGGATTGCTGGAGGGGAGAGGGGTGGGAGGGATCGGGTGGCTGGGTGATGGACATTGGGGAGGGTATGTGCTATGGTTAGTGCTATGAAACAAATAATATATTATATGTTAATAAAAATGTATTTAAAGTAAATAAAAATAAATTGTGACATGTTTAGACAGTGGAACATGACATAAAATTAAAATAAATCAGTTCTGTGTATTTCAACATGGACAGATCTCAAAATGTTGAATGAAAAATGCAAGCCATAGTATAATAAAGCATTGTGCATAAAAGACAGAAAAAAAATGAAAAGGCAATAAGTATCTATGAAATGTGAATCAAAAACTCACATTATTATCAGGAAGTTATAGGCAAAAAGTAAAAACTACTACCTGGAATACAAAAGATAATTGAAAATAATGCATAATGGAGATCTTTTATTTATTTAGGATAATGAGTCGGGATCCTCTTTCCACCTTACATATATATAAGCATAAAGTTTTATAGAGAAGAAAAATGAAGATCAAAGTCAGCTGTGTATACTACACTCTTCCCTTTTGACATTTTCAGCCTGGATCACATAATCTCTTAGTTCTTGTGTCAAGTCAAAAATAACTATTTACATATGTAATATGTAACTGTGTGCAACGAATTTACTGAAATAAGATTCTGACCCTTTGTATTCCAAAATATTTTGAATACCATTAGTAAAAGAAAGTTTCTAGGAGCACCTGGGTGGCTCAGTCATTAAGCGTCTGCCTTCACCTCAGGTCATGATCCTGGAGTCCCAAGATTGAACCCCACATCAGGCTCCCTGCTCAGCGGGAAGCCTGCTTCTCCCTCTCTCACTCCCCCTGCTTGTGTTCCCTCTCTAGCTGTGTTTCTCTCTGTCAAATAAATAAAATCTTAAAAAAAAGAAAAAGGAGGGGCGCCTGGGTGGCTCACTTGGTTAAGCGACTGCCTTCGGCTCAGGTTATGATCCCGGAGACCCGGGATCGAGCCCCACATCGGGCTCCCTGCTTGGCAGGAAGCCTGCTTCTCCCTCTCTCGCTCCCCCTGCTTGCGTTCCCTCTCTGGCTGTGTTTCTCTCTGTCAAATAAATAAAAATTAAAAAAAAAAAAAAAAAGGAAAGTTTCTAATCCTCATCAGTGGATACTAATTGCAAATATATTAAGCAGGTTGCAAGTCCAAAATTAAGTAATGGCTCTGCCAAATTATTCATATGAATGTGCTTGCCTCCTATAGCCCATCATGCGTTTTTGAAGCTGACCTGATCTACTTGGTATAATATGCTAAAGATACACATATATTTTTGAAGAAGGAAAAAACTACTTCTTACTAATGAAGAATTTTCTTAATTTTACATACATACATTTCCCTTCAAATATATATTAAGACCAAACTAATAAAATGAGGCTTATGTCCTTAGGAAGCTATTTTAGCCAAAAATAAAAATAATTTGTAGGTAGTATATAAATTGTATATAAAATGTTTTTCTGAAACACTAGGATGTGCTTAATTATGATTAATTCCCTCAAGCATGTTAAATATCTTTATGCCCTCTTGTTTAAACTATTACATTATTTGGCAATTTTTTTCATAGATAATCAGAAATAAACTTCCATGAATCTGGAATCCATGGTATCCAATCAATGAGAATGTCTTTGGATTGGAGTAAACTCCCAACTGTCACAAGGTTTTCCCATTGTTTCTCAACTCTGACTTTGTACGTGTCCTTGACCCTGGTTCAGTGAAATCTTTCTAAGCCGGCCCTTCTTTGGAGTAGATTTATTTTCCTTTCATTTGGGGCAATATTTTATTCCATTTTTTATGTTATTATTTTATTTTTGCTGTGACTATAATTTTCATCAATCCATATAGCAAACTTCTCATTTATTTCATGTAAAAATTCCACAAAAATAATGTACTTCATGGGTTTTTGAAGATTTACTTTACTTAATTTAGAGAGAGTGAGGCTCAGCATGGAGCCCAACGCAGGGCTCGTTCTCACAACCTTGAGATCACGACCTGAGCCAAAACCCAGAGTTGGATGCTCAACCACCCAGGCACCCCCTGTTTTATAAGTAATAAAATGTAGTGATATTTTTAATGTAAGACATTGCTTTCCCGTGAAAAGCTGAAAACATTTTGCATACTCACTTATTTTTATAAGTATTTTTATTATATTATATTATATTATATTATATTATTATTTTTATAACCTTTAAGCTTTAAAAGTCTAAAGAATATCTTTTCTCTTATGGAGATAAAGCTGAAAAATAAAAACTACAAGGTTCACAACTCAGATAGTCTATACTCTTTCAGTGAGTATTAAAGTCCTTCTATAATCTGACCCCTGGTCTGCTTTTCTAACTACTGCCTTCAGGGATCAATGGTTCAAACCATTATTCCAGGGTCCTCATCTGAAAAATGTGTTAACAATCTTTATTTCTGGGGCGCCTGGGTGGGTCAGTTGGTTAAGCGACCGCTTCCTGCTCAGGTCATGATCCTGGAGACCCAGGATCAAGCCCCACATTGGGATTCCTGCTCAGTGGGAAACCTGCTTCTCCCTCTCTCAGTCCCTCTGCTTGTGTTCCCTCTCTCGCTGTGTTTCTCTCTCTCAAACAAATAAATAAAATCTTAAAAAAAATAATCTTTATTTCTGGTGCCTGGGTGAGTCAGTTGGTTAAGCCTCTGCCTTCCCAGAGTCCTCTGTCTCTCTCCTTCTCTCTGTCAAATATATAAATAAAGAAAGTCTTTTAAAAAAAATATTTATTTCTAACTGTTTCTGTATTAATTAAGCATGAACACACTGGACATTGAGGCTAGCTCCTAGTAAACGTTGAGAAAATAAGAGGAGGCAAAGTTGTCATATACAGAGTTGGGTCTAAATCTCAGAGAATTGCTCCTCATGACATCATTACTCTGAGTCTCAGCTTTATCATCTGTAAAATTGAGATATACCATTACGTAGGGCTCAACATATAGAATGTGGCACAGAGCAGGCTCAAAGTAGGGAGAGGTGTGGAAAGAATAAATCAATGCTAATAATATCCTCTGTGGACAGCAAGGGAAATTGACATAGTCCCTCTGCTTGTGTTCCCTCTCTTGCTGTGTTTCTCTCTCTCAAATAAATAAATAAAATCTTTAAAAAAAATAATCTTTATTTCTGGTGCCTGAGTGGCTCAGTCATTAAGTATCTGCCTTTGGCTCAGGTCATGATCCCAGAGTCCCAGGATAGAGCCCCACATCGGGCTCCCTGCTCTGCGGAAAGACTGCTTCTCCCCCTCTCACTTCCCCTGCTCATGTTCCCTCTCTATACCTGTGTTTCTCTCTGTCAAATAAATAAAATCTTTAAAAAAAAAAATTATGTAACCAGTGTTGGGGGCAGGGGTAGGGCGCTAGGAGAAAGGGGCCAAGGGAGGAAAAAGGGAATAAGAAACAATAAATTCATAAAAGAACGAGGTGAAGTTCTGATGCTGGGGAATCAGATCGAACAGAGAAGGGAAGGGAAAGAAAATTAATGCATGGGATATCAGGGGCCCTGAGCTGCACCCTTGCACACTTGTGATCATGACTCCTATATTTCTGATGAGGAACATCAACAGTGACTAAATAAATTGTACAGGGTGATTACAACAAAAATTCAGCCAAGTCTCTGACAACGTAAGGAAAAAGAAGACACAGAACTAACTCATATTCTTGCATTTGACCCTCATTCCTGGTCTTTATCTCATCAGTTGGATGTCAGTGAGGTTTCTAATCAAGTCCGGTGTGGGAGAAACATCTCTGCTCTCCCACTCACAGGTAAAGACAAGGATCATTTCTTATTCTTCGTTGTCCTCTAGAACAGTGGCTTGTACATAACAGATATGTCACAAATGCTAGCTGAATTTCCCCGAAGAGATAATACATTACTAAAGAATGTTCATGCCCAATGTCTTTTATAACAACGAACAAAGGCTTAAGGCTTTGGATAAGGCAAATGTTCATCTTCCCATCGAGCACCCCTGAAAATATTCAACCTCCTCCCCTGCCTTTGGCTTTCTGCCACAGGTTGTTGAAACCATCAGGATTATGAAAGCTAATAGAATTCCTCTTGCAAGGCATGGAGAGAGGAAAACAACCCTACCAGAGCATTTAATTATATAAACCCCTTATCTTATGTACTGTTTGGTATCCTTGGTTATTTTCCAGTGATTTTAAAGTTTCTGATTCTTCAAAATGAACTGTGTCTTGTTACGTCTCTTTCCCTCCATGTATCCCCTCTCCGCAAACCTTCAAATTCTAACGGTTCAATAAATGTTTCACTGATACGAACAATCTAACATAGAATTTAGAAATGCCCTCTCAAGGTCTGTTTTTGAAAAAAATTAAATTATCACCCTCATTCTTCAAGCATTTCTGGAAATCAACCTTACTTAAACCAAAGCAAAGAATCTGTAGATTAGGTTGATAAAATAGCCTTAAATCCCTTTTATGTTCTGGTTTAGACTCTCCTTATCTCTTGTTTGGATAAGCTTCTTACCTGGCTTCTCTGTCCACAACTTCTTCCCTTCAACTCATTTTTTCCACTGCTGCCAGAATGGTGTTTGCAAAACACAACTTTGATCGGGTCATTCCCCATCTCCCCTTTGGAAATCTTAATGGCTCTCTCTTGTCTGTAGAATGAAGTTCCAACATCCTTGGTATAGTATCCAGGTTCTTCCAAAGTCTAACACCACCTTACCTTTTTTTACCTGCACATTTTAAATCTATCCATACAACCTACATTCCAACTGACCATTAGCTGACCATTAGCTGAAAATACGATGCATTTCCAGGCCTTACTATTGTGTTCATCCCATTTCTTCACCCTACATGGCCCTTTCCCCACTCTTCGTCTACCAAAATCCAATTCATCCTCCAAGATGCGAATTAAGCTTCACACTTCTATAAAACCACCTCAGAGATCCCTCCAATGGAATTAATTATTCTTTTTCTGTGTTCTCATTGTATCATACACTAGTAATAAATACTTACATTCAACATATTTCTGTAATGGTGGTGTATAATGGTATCGTTGCTGCTAGTTCAGAAGTTCTCTAAAAGCAGGACCCATACATTTATTGTTCAAATTGATTTCCTTCACAGTGGTGAGCCCAGGGTCTTGCACAGAATAGGAGACTGATAAATAAAGAATGAAGGAACAGAAATAAGAGAATGAATGAATGAGTATATGACATAATGTAGTCAGTGAACCATCAGCAGATTCTTAATCAGTGGCATGAGATAGCTGAAGTTTATGAATTATAACACTTGGCTCAGCCCCCTCAGAACCAAGAGAACAAATAGATGCACATAACTGAAAATACACATTTTGCTCAAAATAAGGGGAAGTTATCTCCTGGTGAAGATGATGGCTCAACCTGATGGATGGGTCCACTAACTATTTAATGAAAGCAAGCTGTTTTCACCCTTTTTTTGCTCCAGACTTGTACCATGGTTGCCCTTGGCCCAGTTTGCTCTGGGTCCAGCACATGGCAGGTGCCCCAGTCCCTGCCTGGACCTGAAGCCAAATCAGCAGTGCCTTTCAAACTAAGAGCTTTTGTGTGTAGGTTTAGGGTTTTCCATAACAGGCCAGGATCCTGGTGCCAGGTGCAAATGCTGCAGCAACATACCCAGAAGAAATACTGGACAGAAATGAAGGAATCAGGAAGGAAAGCATGGAGGGAAACCGGGGGGTGGGGGCAGACAGAAGATGGTAGAGGCTAACAGAGATTCTTCTGTAGTTTAGGGGTTGGGAAGCCTTCCACTCAAAGTTTGCTTCCTATATCTGACTCCTAAATCCATTCCCTGTGATCCCAGGTGACTCCGGGCAAGCCAAGGACTTGGATCCTAGCTTAGGATCTGGTGCTAGAACCAAATGTATTCAAATCCATAGGGAAATTAAGTTTGCTTTCAACTACCCACCATACCTTGGTGGTATGAGCATTGGTGAGCAAAAAGGGGGTGAAGGGAATGCTAGAGAAATGGAACACCATCACCTCCCTTATTATGCCAGCATATTGTGAACACTTATCTTAGCAATCTTAAAATTGGTGTGACATAAGAGAGGATTTCCAACAGGACAGTGCCAAGTGAAATCATGACCATATTAAGATGTGGCCAGGTGAGGGATTCTCATTCATATGGCACCATGGATAAAAAGCTTAGCCCCTCTGCCCAGTTAACCTAATCTGACTGTAAAAGGGAAAAGGTAACTTTTGTTCTAGATTATAGAATTTTGGCTATAAGTAATTGAATTAGCAAGAAATGAACACCTTATCGAACAGCCATATGGCTCTTTGATTATGAAGGAGTGGCCACTTCTGCTTCCTCAAAACAGGCCTGGAAAATAGATCCTCATGAGGCAGCAGAAAGGAAGACGCTTAACAGAACTAATGATCAAAGTAGCTGGCTGCTTGTTTGGGGAAGCTCTCCAGGTTGTGTTTACCAACTCCCGCCTCTCTTCCTCCTAAACACAGAAGAAAAACAAAGTGGGATCTTGAGGTGCACTTCAGAAACCCCCATGCAAAATTCAGGATGAAAATCAGGGACAATCAGAGCTACAGAAACAATTGAGTTACTGGGTTAATGTGGATGCTGACATAGAAGTACAGGAAATGCCAAAGGCAAGACCCATAATGTAAGGGGGTAAAAAACATAAGCCTCTTAAATATTTTGACTGATTTTCCCCCAGAACCTTTCAGAGCTACAGTTATATATTTAGATGAGTGTTCTCCCTCTAATTAAGGAAGATAAGTCATGTATAAAAATAACCATAGGAGGCAATAGGGGGAGGCAAGTTCTCTAAGATTTATATGTACTATGTGTTTGAAGCAAGAAGAGGGAGAGACCTTCCTGGCTGGGGGAGTGGAGATGACCTCATGGGGGGAGAGGGAGGGCAAAGGACTGCATCTTCAAGGATATCGACAAGCAGAGATGAGAGTGAAGGGCATTCAAGGAGAAGAAAGCAATGTAAATAAAGACACAGAGGCAATTTAGTTTGGTTGGTGGGTAAGATTCATGCATAATCAGAGTAAGGCAGAACTGGAACAGAAAGGTGAGCTGGGACCAAGTCACCAAGGCCTTGACTGCAAAGCTCAGTCTGTACTCAGTAAACAATATGGGGTCATTGAAGGTTTATGGACGGCAATGTGATTCAAGTTCTGATTTTTTGGATTGGTTGATGGTTTATTTCCCAGGTAAGAAGGCAGGGGATATATGTGACCACGGAGGAGAGTAGGAAGGAAAGGTCATTTGGGAGACAATTGTAATAATCTGGTGAAAGGGAATGACGGCTTGAACTAGTAGAACAGAAACTTCTGATGATACCACCACAGGCAGGACTGATGTGGAACAAGCAAAGAAGTCTTTAATGGTGATTAAATCAAGTAGAGCTGTCAGTATGAGCATCTGAAATAAATCAGGCAGTGGGACTCAAAATGTTTTGCAGTTCATGAGACCAAAAGACCAAGTCCACAGTGACTGGTTTCCTGAAAGGTTGGCATGGCTATTCGTGGAAGGGCCAAGGACCCAGTGCTTCCAGGAAAACAATCATTCCGAAAGTCACAGGCCTGTAGCAGCAGCTTCATATACAAAATATGACATATATATTAAAATACAGATGATGACACAAAGAACTCTTCCAATATTCACAGAAGGAGAAATATCAAAGGCCTATCATATTATTAAAAAACTGAAATCTCACTAACTACAAAGGAGAAAAAAATAAAAAGATAACATTTCTTACCTATCAGTTTTTCAAAGATTTTTAGAACTTTTTAATACTCAGGTTAGGGAGAGCAGAGCCATCTGGCAATATGTAACAAAAGTCTTAAACTTGCTCATGCTCTTTGGCTCAATAATTCCATTTCCTGAAATGGTGCTAAGAAAATCATCATTGATACTTGCAGATATTGAGTATGTTTACATTGCTGAAAATTAGAAATAACCAAAAGTCCATAATTAAGGATTTCCCAAGTAGTTTTTGTTTCATCTGTACAATGAAATACTATGTAGCCATTTAAAACATTAAATGTTTATACTGCAAAACATTTTTTAGTGACCTAGAAACTGATTCATTACATATTACTTGGAAAAACCATATATGAGCAAAACAATATATGAAATATAATACCTTTTATTTAAAGATTTTATTTATTTATTTATTTGGGGGGGAGAGAGAGAGCAGAGGGAGAGGGACAAGCAGACTGCCCCCTGAGCCGGACACAGGACTCTATCCCACCACCTTGAGATCATAACCTGAGCCGAAATCAAGAGTCCAATACTTCACCAATTAAGCCACCCAGGGGCCCAGAAATACACCGTTCTTGAAATATATATGATATAGGATTGAAAAATTACACCATATTCTAAAGTTAATGATGCTTATCCCTGAAAAGTAAGGTAATGAGTGATATTATTCCTTTTTTATCTTTTTTGTGAAGTTTCTATAACAAACATTTAGTACATAATAAGAAAAACAGTTATTTTAAGAACAGAACTGGTTAATGGGCCACGGCACAATAATTATTGTCACAAATACTTCTTGAGCACCTACTGTGGGCCAGTAGATCTAGGTAATAGGAAAGCAGACAATATCCCTGTTCTTATGAGACTTGTGATTTAGGAGATTTCATTTTTATTGCTCAGTCATTTAAAGTGGGGAAGATAAGTACCTTTCTAGCGAGAGTCCTTTGGTTGCAAATGACAACATACAGTTCAAATAGATCTTGGCAGAAAAAAAATTGGGGAGTACACAAAACTGAAGCCTATGTATAACTAGATTATTTGGAATCTTCAGAACTTGGTATCTCATGAAACTGCAGCCTCCTTTTCTTTATGAGTGCTCATTATCAGACAGGCTTTCCTGGTAGAGTCAAGCTCGCTGTCAACAAATCCTGACTTTAGCCAATGTCTTCATATAGATACTGTCTTTCTAATAGTTTTTTTAAAAAAAGAAAAAAAGAAGGAAGTTCATTTGGTCCTGATAGGGCCACGAGCCCATCCCTGAACCACTCACCATAACCTGAGGAATGTAATGCTATGAGGGGCCCATCCTAGGTCACATGGCCTCTGCTGAGCAGGAAGCAAGAGTGGAGGATTTTCCCCAAGCAAAATCATAAGGCTGCTACCAAACGAACAAGAAATGGATGCTGAGATGGTAAAACAATAGCCTTATGGCAGAAGCACTGAAACCTGATAGACAAGTTGGAGTCCTGGCTTCAAAGTATGAAACTTAATCCAAAAACAAACAAACAAACAAACAAAACACCTGAGGTTCATTTGACAACATCACCATGCAAATTTACTTTGAGACTCACATCAATCTAATTATATTTTGAAACCGTCCTTATTTATTTATGTATTTTGCCATGTGACTTCTGATCTCATACATATTATGGGTGAACAGAGAATCCGCTATGTTAGAAATCGGCTCATTTGGCAGGCAATGTGAGGGGGACCCAACATCGTGCCACTAACATAACAGCAAGGCCAGACCAGGAACTCTTTCCTTCCAGAATTTCTGTTGCACCTTGAGGACTCTCTATCCCATATAACTCCAGCCAACAATAATTTTTCAGACTTTTAAGATTATACTGTGAATGAAGCACACTTGAAACTGTAATAGATCAGCCCATAAACACCTCATTTTTGCTTTGGCTAAAGATTAAACAATCTCTATCCATAGGAATATCTAGCTAATTAGCAACATACGTGCCCCATTTATCCCTAAGGCCCACTTCAAGTAAGTCCTTCATTTATTAATTATTTTCCGTAAGTATTTTACATTTCAGAGCTCATACTTAATACTAAGAAATCAGCTTGCCAAATATATTCAGAGTAGAGTATCTGTCATTCTATATATAGTTCTACCCTCTGCTCACCCGTCTTTCCATAACTGGGAATGAGATTAATGTTCAATTCTAGGACGTGGGTACATATGGAGGGTTCTGGCTTTGGGGAAAAAAGATCAAGATCTAATAATTAGGATTAGGGTGCAACATCAGAACTGGTCCAATAGTAAGACTTATTTGATGTTGAGTCAATGAGTATAACTCGCTGCCGTTAATAACTTCCTTCCCACCTGTGCACTTGGTCAAAGACCTTATAAGCAGCTGTGTCTATGATTCCATGGCTCAGGGACTTCCTTCAGGTTCCACCTCCCATTCTTTACTTTGAACCCCATTGTTTTGGTCTGGTTTCCCTGGTTCCTTCCTGTTTCCTTGAATCTGGATTTTCCCTCTTTGCCTATTCCCTTTAGGTTGATAACTGGGTTGCCTGGCTTGCCTCACTCCACTGTGGGCCTTTACCAATGAGCTCTACAGCACTTGGCCACTCCTTCCTACCCTGCCCTATACCAAGCCATGGTGATTCCAGCTAGGCGAGTAGACTTTGTCCAGTGGCCTGACCCCTTCCTTGTCTGAAAAGAGAGACTGAAAACTGAGTTCTCTTGAATGGAGCTCCTAGAGTCCTTTTAGTCTAAGATAAAGATTAAATCTAGGAAAGGTCAGGAATTCAGTGATGAATACCATCTGAGCACCTCTTAGGTGCCTAGGTACCCTAGATGCTAGGGATATAGCAGGGAACAAAGCAAAGTCTCTAACTTCATGGAGTTTATAATAGAGGGTGAAAAGGACAGATATATAAACAAGTAGACAAAATAATAATAATTACAAGTCAAGTTAGACTTGTACTATAATAAAAATAAAATAGGATGGTAGAGACAGATTCTAGGGTAATCAAGGAAGACCTCTTGGGGAGAGATATGAGTGATAAGAAGGAGCTGGCCTCAGGAAGATTTGGAGAAGAGTTTTGAAGGAGAGGAAGGAACAGATATAAAGGCTGTGGGGCAGGAATGAGCCTGGCATCTTCCAGGAATGGAAAAAAGACCAGCGGGCTAGAGCCCAGAGATAAAGCCAAAATTGACAAATAAATAATTTGCTTTAAACATAAAAGACGGGCTCAAAAATCAGCTTAAGAGTGTGCCAATTTTTCTTCCCATTTTAACCAGAATTGCAACATCAATGTGATGGCTACTTGTCCATGTATGTGTGGGCACAAATCTTATTGGCAGCTCTGGTAAATAAATATAGGACCAGTTGGGGTCTCCTTGACGCCTATCACAACTGTGAACACAGCCTCTGATAACAGTGTTTTGTCACTTTTCACTCCCACCAGCAATGAAGACAGATAAATGGCTTCCTAACAAATGGCCCCACTCTCCAGAGCCCAGGGCTCTGAAGGAAGGAGACTTGAAGGAGACGTGAGTCTTGGAACATTTCTCAGGATGGACTCTTTGAAGGGTTCATGGCCATGAGCCCTCTGAATCTGCGCCAGAAGGAGCCACTGCATTGTTTCTTCTGAAAAATTAGATTTTTCTTGCAGCTCATTAAAATTTCAAAAGGCTTATGAAATGGATTCCAGACTAACTCTGTACTGTTGCAGTTTGCAACAGAAAATACCTGTTTGTGGAAATAATAGGGATTTAAAATGAAAAATACTTTGTGTTTTGCCTATGTCTAGCCACAGGGCCCTAGAGAAAATAATAAATATGTTATTTCTTAGGAGGTAGATTTTCACATAGGTCATATTCTTCCTAGGGAAAACAACAATAGGGCATTGAATAGTGTCCGCCCCCCAAAATTTGTGTGCACCCAGAACTTCACAATGTGACCCCATTTGGAAATAGAGTCTTTGCAGATATAATTAGTTATGAGGTCATACTGGATCAGGGTGGGTTGTAAACCCAGTGACTGGTGTCTTTATAAGAGAAAAGACAGGAGATGGAGATACAGACACAGACACACAGGGAAGAAGGCCATGTGAGGATAGAGGAGGGGATCGGAATGATGTAGCTACAAAGCAGGGAACACAAAGGACTGCTGGGAACCACCAGAAGTTAGGAGAGGCAAGGAAGGATTCTTCCCTAGAACCTTCAGAGGAAGAGCAGTTGGAAGTACTGCCAACACTTTGATTTCAGATTTCTAGCCTCCAGAACTGTAAGTGAATGAATTTCTCTGGTTTTAAGCCATCCAGTTTGTGTGCTATGTTCCTGTACTGCCCGGAAGCTAAAACAACTACCATGGTGATGCCAGAAGAGAGGGAGAAGCTTCCGGGTGATGGGAATCAACTGTCCCTATACCAGCAGAGTAGAAAACCGAGCAGTTATTTGAGCAGTTATTTAATGAATGTGACCAATGACAACTTGGGGATAGGGACTTGAATTTCATGGGGTTAAAAGTTGAGGCTTTGTGATCAGAATGTGTCTGTTGGCTCTTAACTCTGCCATTGACCTTGTGTGGGTTATTAAACTCTAAGCCTCAGCATTTCCGAGATAGAATGCGGACTTGTCTCACAAAGTGGCTGCGAGGCTCTGTGACGAGTTCAGCAAGTGCCTGTCCCGTAGTAAGCCCCCAGTGAAGGGTGACTGTTTTTACCTCTCCTCCGTTTCAGAAATGCTTCCTACCTCTGCAGGAAGGAATGAGTGGCTATATTCAAGTGTGGTTTCAGAGTCTAGGTTCAGCTACCACTGAGCAGGACCAGTCTATAAACTAAAAGCACAAAATATTCACCAATTCTGAATGAGAGACAGCCTTGCTATGTTCACAGCAAGTCCAGACCCCAAAAACAAACTTTTAAACAATTTCTTTTTTTTATTATGTTCAGTTAGACACTGTATAGTACATCACTAGTTTCTGATGTAGTGTTCCATGATTCATTAGTTGTGTATAACACCCACTGCTCATCACTACACGTGCCCTCCTTAATACCCATCACCCAGCTACTCCATCCTCCCACCCCCTCCCCTCTGAAACCCTCACATTGTTTCCTGAAGTCCATAGTCTCTCGTGGTTCGTCTCCCTCTCTGATTTCTCCCCCTTCAGTTTTCCCTCCCTTCCCCTATGGTCCTCCAAACAATTTATTCCTGGTCCCAAGATAAAAATATTTTTTTTAAGGACCATAGTATCTTCAACAATATTTATTGAGAGTTCATCCTATGCCGGGCACTCCCCAAATGTTTTTCAGTCAGACCTTACAACTCTGCAAACTAGGCTATAATCCTGTCTTACAGATGAGGAGGCTTAGGCTCAGAGAAGCTTCTGAGTGAAGATTTCAGACTGACTGCAAATGAAAAGAAGGGTATGAGAACAGTGTTGGGGAAAGGAATGAAGGAGGCAAAGATGTTGTCACAGATACACAGCTTTCTAGAAGGCAGAAGAAAAGTGACTGAAGGACCGGGACCAGGCATCAGGAGGCCTGCCCTCATTCTAGTCTGGGCTGCACCATAATCCAGCTGAGTGAAGTATTGTTTCTCTCCGGGCCTCAGTTTCCTTCTGTGAAGTGAAGAATGTGATCTCTAACAGAATTTTCAGCTATTAATCAAAATTTTTAAAAATTTTATTTCAAACTTGTAAAGTCAAAATGTTGAATTTTATGAGTGTTTGTCAGCAATGTGAGGGGGGAAAAGCTCTAAAGATGCTGAGGTTGAAACTTTCCAAATATATTCATAGTATTTACAATATGGTATTGTAATTTTGGTTTTGATTACACTGATCTGACTCCTTTATTTCTGTAGTTAGCTCATATCAAAACAAAAGTGGGGGCATTTTTCACCTAAATCATATTTTTTCTTTTTATGTAGGAAAGTCTGAGTAATATCAAAATAAAAATATTAATGTTCCATATTTAAATAGTATCTTTGATCTGAGGCCTTCCTGTATAGTATTTTTATAAGACATGCATGTTATTATTTCTGTTTTGTAGGTCATCTTAAGTGCTAGGATGTCTACACCCCTGGTATTATGAGAGCTCTTAAAAGTAGCATGATGGCATTTAATAATAAACTCAGCCTTTGGTTTCAATTGTACCTTACATCCAAGAAGTACTGCACCTTTTAGTTTTAAATGACATTTCATCACCCCATGCACTTTCTAGGTAGAAAACTGGAATCAAGGAAGATTCTAAAGAAGAATCCAGACACATGTAACATTTATTAATAATAGCAGCAAGTCTTTATTAGGTGTCTAGTCTGTCCCAGCTATCATTCTAAGCACCTTACAAGTGTTAATAATTTAAGCCTCACAACCCTAAGAGGTTCGTGTGATATCTCCTTTTACAGATGAGGAAACTGAGGCATGGAGAAGGGAGAAACCTGGCTCAAGGACTGACTGCTAGTCACCCCCAAAAGTGGGACTCAGCCCCAGTATCTGGCTCAGGAGCCCACAGTCATCACCTCCGCTGTCGTGTGAGGATACTGAGGCTTAGGGAAGTTTAGTAAATTGAACACCTGTCCCTATTTCTCATACACTCACTACCCTCTGGTGACAATCCATCAGCTTGTCACTCCGAGAGGAACGAAATAGCTCTCTCTATCAGTATCACTGATGGCTCCACCACCTTGCATTGTTGTTCATCTTTAGTGAGTCCCAAGCTGAAGACTCCGCTAGACCACACTGACCTTTTGTGTCCTACAGTAAATATTTCAGCTGTCAGATACTTGATCCTTATGGTCTTATTAAAATATACAGAAAAAAAAGCAAAGTTTATGCTAGTCTTTATTTCTGAGCAGATTGAGTTTCACATCAAATATTTCATCTCCTTCCAATGTATAATCCAATCATTTCCAAAAGCCTATTATTATTTTCTTTGTATATTCATGCATTGCAAGAAATATATATATATAAAAAAAAAAAAACAACCTTCAGTGTTAGGCCAAATCCACTCTGAAACGTTTACTGCTGTTTTTTATTCCTTGGAATTATTCTAGGCCACAGTGGTTAAAATTGTTATCATCTGTGAAACATTTTAAATCCCTTGACTGAGAAGCACACTGGTCAAACTTGATTTTTAGTGAGTTATTTTACCAGACATTACCTTCCTCCTACGATGTCAACTCTCACTCAGGGGAAACAGACTTCATCTCTCCCCCAGAGGAAGGTGGAATGACCTTTGAAGCTGATAAAACTGCAACTAAGGAGTTCTAGAATCACTCTTCACAAAACTTGTACACACAGAATTTAACAGCAAAGCACGCTTCTGGATTATATTTAATTTTATAAAATTTCTTTGATCATTTGTTTCTTTATTCCATGCCTTGCTCTACCAAGGATTCAAAACTCATGTTTTTTAAGGTATGCTGTTTAAGAATTTTTATCTTCCAAAGTGACAGATTTATTCATAACGAAAGGCAATGCTTTCCTTATATCCCTGACTGCCCTCCATTTTTTGTGTCACGTAAGATCTTAGATCCAAAATAATATAAATATTGCCCCCAACAAAACCCTCTCCTACTGCCAACCCATAACCAATTTCCCAGGGACCTCATTAAATGAGTCCAGAAATTAAATTCAGAACTGTGCATCACACACACACACACACACACACACACACACACACACACACAGAAAGAGGGTTATTTAGTGTGTGGAAATTGGCTTTATCTTTCATGCATTTGCTTCTATTATTAAGGAATCCTTGAGGTCCACCATCTCCCCATCTGCCAAAAAGGGCTGACATCAGTTTGAGGCAATCAAAGTTATCAGGCTGTGTGAGGGGAGGAGGGGCGTGGAGGTGGGAGCAGGCGGACACACAGACTCGCAGAGCTGGGCCATGTCATAAGCATTCTTTCCAGAGGAAACCAGGCCAAAAGGCTGATAAAACCCAATCTCTTTTCACAGCTTGCCTTCAGAGCCCCTTAATGCAACTCCCTCATTTGTTCATCAGCACTTTATGAGAAAATAAACAAAAACATGGTCTGTTTCCTCATTGTCAGCACATCAGAACACTTCCTGCTCAGAGTGGCCACCATCCCACCCTAAGAGTCAGGGGTCTTCTCTCAATTTTGCATCAACTTTTTAACAGCTCATTTGCTAAGCTGAATTCCAAGGCCCTAATCAAATCTAAAAGCCCACCCGCCCATCCAGTCTCTGAATGGGTTAGATGTCCTAGACTCCAATGCTCTGCAGAGCAGAAGGTTCCTCTAGAAAGACCAGGAGTGGGCTACACTGAAGCCATGGAGGTCACTTCTTTTTTTCTCCATTCTTCTATTACTATAAATAAATAAATAAATAAATAAATAGGCTGAGGGAAAGGAGAAACTCTTTAAATAATTACCTTTTCACCAAATGGCTAATTCTATAAGGTAACACAAATTCTATAATTGTTGTAACCTTTTCAAATCAATTCAATCTTTCTAGATTTTTCATTAAATCTGACTAGAAGAAGAAAAAAAATAAAGGAGAAGAAGGAGGAAAAGAAGGAGAAGAGAAGAAGAAGAAGAAGAAGGAGAGGAAGAAGAAGAAGGAATAGTCATGGCAAATGTAAGAACTAGTGGGTTATGACTCCTGTGTTTAAATTCCCAACTGGTTCACCAGTGCCCCATGTCAGACCAAGCACTGCTATCTCTCTTTTTGAGAAATTCCAAACATTGAAGAGGGACAGGGTGGACACAGAGTCTAGCTGGAGAGGACAGTGAAGGTTTTGGGTGGATGTTGGAATGTTTCAATAGCTCAGAAGTACAGTGGGTGCCCACCATGCCAAATTCTAGGAGTCTGATATTTAAACTATATGAATATAGGGCTCCTGGGTGGCTCATTTGGTTAAATGTCTGCCTTCAGCTCAGGACATGATCTTGGGATCGAGCCCTGCATCAGGCTCCCTGCTCAGTGGGGAGTCTGCTTCTCCTTTTCCCTCAGCCTGCCACCCCCCGCTCACCCACTCTCTCAAATAAATAAATAAAATCTTTAAAAAAATCCATGAATAGTATGGAACCATAGTTGAAGGCATAGGCTCTGAAGACTGATTGGGTTTTTACAGCATAACCCCAGAACACACTATATCTGAGGAACTAAACAAGTTCCTTAAACTCTCTAAGCCTCTGTATTTGCTGCATAGGATGGTTACAAGTTAAGTGGATTGAGTGAGCAGAGACCTGTGCCTTTGGGCTCAAGAAATGTTAGCTCTTAAATAGCAGATGACATTAGCAGATTCCAACATTTCTTACACTGTGCAGATTAGGAGCACAATCCCAAGGGGCAGTTTTTTATTTTAATAAAGAAAAAAATAAAATTTAATTTTAGTTTTTTTTTTTAATGAGTAAAAAAAAGTACAGCCAGAGTGGAAACTAACTTGGCCATATTTTCTGAAGAGTAGATTTCAGTATAAGTTGCCTCTGTCTTAGACCCCATGCAATAGTGTTTGTATTGTGACAAAACAATGACCTCATTTAGAAGAAACAAAGCAACTCCTGGCATGAGCCTGGGGCTCTGAAATCCTAGGGAACCAAAATCCTAGGGAAATAAGTGAACATTGCCACCAACTGTGTAACCATGTGATCTTGGGCAAGGCCCTTAACCTCTCATCACTCTCATTAAAAAAAAGAACTTAGACAATGTGAATAATGGCATTTGGGTGCTTAGTTAGCAAATAAGAGACTCAACAGTATTATGCTTGCCTGTCTTTTTTAGAAAGTCACCACATAGGCAGGCAAGTTTCATGGATAGAAAAATCAGCTTGGAATTGAGAGACCTTTGTTTGATTCAATAAGTGTTTACAAAGGGCCTTCCCAGCTTCACCATAAATACAATAAGAGTGTCATTCACCCTAACACGCTATGATTCCATTTAATGCCAAGAACCCTCTAACGTAGAATTAAACCAGATAATGAGAGCAATAGCCCCCAAGCTGACACAATCTAGGATAGACAATTTAGTACTAGATCTTTTAGACTCCCATGAATATGGTATTGTCGAAAGTCTTTTAGTCTTATCTCCCCAACTACATGAAAATCTCTTTGAAGACAGAGATCATGCATCGTTCTTATTCCTCTTTGTCCTCCGCCCAGCACTGAACACCTAGTAGCCATCAAGACTGTGCCTTAATGGAGCCTGATTCCATAAGCCATACATATTCATCCATATTATGACTTTATAATCATGTTAGGCACTGACTAACCAATCCCAGCAACCTAGCCCAAAACAGGCACCAATGAGAAAAGCCAAGCATGTGACTCACTAAGGCATATTTCTATCCTTTTATTCATTCACAAATGTTTACTCAATGACTATGATGTGCCAGGCATGGTGCCAGATGGTAGGGGTGCTCTACCCTATCTCACTCATCTTCACACAGCCAATGTGTAAGTCACAAATGTATACCAATGAAGCATGACTAGAAATCAAACTGGGTCAATCACCCTTTTTTCCCCCAAACCATACTTCCCTTTGCAGATGAAGGGGCTTCACACTTCTCCCCTGGAGTTTTATTTGTATTTTATCATGTCAACAGGTGCGGTATTACTAAGTCCTTTTTTTCTTTTTAAGATTTTATTTATTTGACAGAGAGAAACACAACCAGAGAGGGACCACAAGCAGGGGCAGTGAGAGAGGGAGAAGCAGGCTTCCCGCCGAGCAGGGAGCCTGATGTGGGGCTCGATCCCGGGTCTACGGGATCATGACCTGAGCCGAAGGCAGTCACGTAACCAACTGAGCCAACCAGACGTCCCTACTAAGTCTTTTAAAATGCATTTATAGAGCTTTGTCTCAGTCCAAAACCTAGTATTTATCAACAATATTTTGGCCTCTCTTAAAGCAGAACTATTATACTATAAACTGGTGACTCCTGTTCCAGAAGCCTTCTGAACTTAACATTTCCTGCTGCTGTGTTTCTGGTCTTAAGTATGTCAGCAAAATACTCCATGGTCTGTAGATTATCTGTAAACCAACTGACAAGTATCCACTGCAGACCATGCGCAGACGTTTCTTTGCCCCTATCACTGCCCTCAGATGATGTTGTGAAAAGTAAAAGTTCATCAGATGCGGGCAGGGTTCACGATAGACCCGCACTGTGAATTCCTAAGGCTGAAAGGCCGTTTGCAATTCATCACTCCGCCAGCTTATCAGCCACAGAGTGACTTTCCTCCATTTCAATAGCAGCCTGATTCCCTCCTATGGCTCCATCCCAGTTGCCAAGGTTCTCTGAATGCTAATCAGGAGATAGAGAACACTCTGTGATCTTGTAAAGTGCTCACCCAGCAATTTGGTAAGAACAGAGTGTAAACATCATGCCTGGATACCTGCATTTGTTGGTCAAGGATCAATACAGAAATGACCACCACGGAGGCTGTGCCTGCCACCACAAAAGGAAATGGAATATTCAGATGTTTTTCTAGAAATTTCAGATGTCCTTAAAATAATAATAAAGTCAGTTCACTTATATCAAGGTTATTTGTGGCAAAAAAAAAAAAAAGAAAAAATGGAGGGGGATTGAAATTATAAAGCTCACAGATCTAAGGCTAATATATAGAGACATAACCTGACTCTATTAAAAATATTTGAGATAAGAATATATAAACATTTCCAAACAATGTGAATAATGGCATTTGGGTGCTTAGTTAGCAAGTAAGAGACTCAACAGTATTATGCTTGCCTGTCTTTTTTAGAAAGTCACCGCATAGGCAGGCAAGTTTCATGGATAGAAAAATCAGCTTGGAATTGAGAGACCTTTGTTTGATTCAATAAGTGTTTACAAAGGGCCTTCCCAGCTTCACCATAAATACAATAAGAGAACATCATAAAGTCATGCCTACTCCCTATGGTTTATTTTGTCACGTCTTCCACAAAAAGATCCAGTCCAGTGGGTTTTTCCAAGCTCCCAGTCATCAGTAGTACTTATAAGAAATATACAAGATAATCAACCAACAGATTACCTCACTTGAAAGCTAGTACAGAACTCTGTGTAATGACTTCTAAAGAATCACCTGCTGATTTTGGATATATCCAGTGTCACAGAATTTCAGAGCTGGAAGCATCCTCAAGAAGCATATACTCAAAACGAAGTAAAATTTGGCAAAGATCCATATATAAGTAAATCAATCTAGACAGAACAATTCGTGTTCAGCGTTAATCAAGTAGAGGATCTTAAGGGACCTGACTGTGCAGAAGTCAACATGAGATGGCTCCCAGGGGGAAACAACAAAGATAAGATACTGAGCCAGGATTACAAAATCAAAGTTAACTTCAAAAGCATCAGGGAAATGTATTCCATTGGGGTGCTGGTAATTTCAATCCAGCACAACTTCTTTTGAATTTTTATCCATTAATGTCAAGCCTGGTTTAAATATTAATTGTTAAGGGTCAAGTTCAGATGCAAAAAAAAAAAAGCATAGGCAGGCAAGTAGATACAACCTGGCGTGTTTATCTTTTCAGCACACACTTTCTGCTGCAAGCGTGTGCCAGATGTAGCAGCAGCTGGAGGAAGTTGTTTATCTAGCCTCTTGACCTTTGTGAAGTGTGAGGAGATGGTAAAAATCATGTTTTTAAATTATAGGCGTCTCCTTTCAAACTAACATCTTCTCAGTATTAGTCAAAACACATCAATAAAGACCTAAGAAGGTCAAGAAGATATGATTGTGTCCCAATGATATCTGTAAAAACATACTTTTATGGTTACTTACAATGCACAAGGGTCACCTGCTTATTTCCAAATTCACTTCATCCATTCGGCATTCAGAAAATATTTATTGCAGTCCTACTGTGTGCAGGGCACAATTAAAAAGTGCAAGTCAGATGAATCCTAACACCTGTAACATGTGTGTCTTGTCTGAATTTTTACTCATGTCAGTTGTGCTCTGCAGATTTACCCTTCAATTTTTTCAAAATCTATTAATCCCAGGATGAGAGATGGTTTAAAATCTTTAGGCATACTTATTAAAAAACATCATGGAGGGGGAGGGGTAGTTCACAGACAAATGTGAAAATTCCAGAGGCAAACGTCACATCCTTCTTGCCAAGAAGAGAGCTTTGACCAAGCTTCGGGGCCACACAACTTCTGTGCTGATGGGTCATCACTCAGGTCTGTAGGGATTACACTAAATGCAAGTGGGATTGATCTATCAATCCCTCATGAGAAATTATCACTCATGAGAAATAATAACAATGTCATTAGCTAAGTTTCCAAAACAACCCAGTTCCTGCTTGAAAGTCAATCCCTCAGAAACATGCTAAGACTTGCTTTTGTTATGACATTTGGATGAAGTCACAAAGGTTCATTTGGTCTTTCTCTGTCAACGTCAATGTCCTCTGGGGAAACCAGTGTGGTGATATCAAAAAACAAAGAGAAACAAGTCAGGGTCTCCAAAGAGAAGACACAAACAATAATTATTTTTAAGACACTCAGTTAGTGTTTCATTTTGGTCTAGGAAAAATTAGAAACTACTGTATTTCTTTCCCCAAAGATCAGCTCACAACTGAAATCAGAATGCATTCTCATATACTTTTGAATCACTTTCATTAATTTATAATTATCTCCTAACCTGATAAAATACTTGTAAACTTGGACAGTCACAGTACTAAATCAGCAATATTTAGACGCTTTCACTATGTGTATATAATTCAATTATACAAGCATACATGGATTCTAACTCTAAATAAAAGAACAGACATGAAAATTTATCTTTGAGATGTGTGCTCATTGTGTATATTCATGTATGTGCCCACAAGTGTGTGCATACATTCTTGCATATGTGTGTTTGCTGGGAATATTAGGATTAACAGATGTGGCCTTTGCCTTCAAGGAGCTCTTGATCTAGTAGTTGCCCTTAGAGCCATTTGCCTGGCAAGATTTTTCTCTGACAATCTTTGTTTATATGGTAGAAGGCTATTTATTCACTGTGCAGTGATACAATATAAGATTTTGAATTTTCAGCTTCCACAACTGGCTCTCTTGTTTTCCCTTCAGTATGTAACCTGAAATTAGCCTTTAAACCCTCGGAGCCTCCAGTCCTCACTATCATATCAACTTAATTTAGAGAGATGACATCATTCATTCAAAACAATCTCCAGGCATTCTGTTGCAACAACAACCTGTTCAACAAACCAACCTGACTTTCTAATCGTGCAAATTGCATATACTCGGGCTGAAGGAATGACTGGCAAGACTAAAAGAAACATGAAAATAATTCTGAAAATATTTTCAGATGCCAAAGAACGAGGCAATCATTCTATCATTTAATAAATATGACCTAGATATCTACTTGTGCTAGCTGTTGTGACAGAAAATTACTTCCAAATGTCGTCCTCACTCACTTTAGAGCCATAGTGAATCATGATGACCAAGTCTTGGCCATGGTCATAAAAAACAGCCCAAATCCCCTGCCTAACACATTTTTGCTAGGATTCCTGTGAGACTGTGTTGACGGGGAGACAAGTTGAGTGCTACTAAAGGTGAAAACGTATATTACTGGAAAGATATATGGACTATTCATATGGTGTGAAACACATAAGTATGGAGGGATTTTTAGGGAAAAAAAGTGAATGGTACCTATGACACCAAAAGCATAGCCAACAACAACAAAAAAAGATAAACTGGACTGCATTAAAATTGAAAACATCTGTGCCAAGGGAGATAATCAACAGAATAAAAAGGCAAACCATGGAATAGGAGGAAATATTTATAAATCATATATCTGATAAGGGGTTAATACCCAGGATATATATATAGATATATGTATTTCTTTAGAACATATATACATACTTCTTTAGAATATATATAAATATATATTTCTTTTATATACAAATCATACAACTCAACAACAAAACAATTTAAAAATGGGCAAAGGACTTGAGTAGACATTTCTCCAAAGAAGACATATGAATGGCCAGTAAGTACATGAAAAGATGCTCAGCATTACTAATATTTAAGGTAATGGAAGTCAAAACCACAAAGAACTACTATTTTATACCCACTAGGATGGCCACTATCAAATAAGCAGAAAATAACATATGTTGGCAAGGATATGGAGAAATTGGAACTTTCATGCTCTGTTGCAGGGAATATAAAGTGGAATATTCACTATTGAAAATTAAAAAATTAAACATAGAACTACCATATGATCCAGCAATTCCACTCTTAGATGTATATCAAAAAGAATTAAGAGCAGGGCTCAGAGATATTTGCACATCTATGATTATAGAAGCATTATTCACAATAGCCATAAGGTGGAAGCAACTCGAATGTCTATTGCTAGATGAGGATAAATAAAATGTGGTACTACGTACAACGGAATATTATTTAGCCTTAAAAAGGAAGGAAATTCTGATACATGCTATAACATGGATGAACCTTGATGACATTTTGCCAAGTGAAATAAGCCAGGCAAAAAAGACAAATAGTATATGATTCCACTTATAGGAGATATCTAGAGTAGTCAAACTTGTAGAGACAGAAAGTAATACGGTGGGTATAAACTTTCATTTTTTTGAAAGATGAAGAGTTCTGGAAGTCTGTTTCACAACAACATGAATATATTTAACACTACTGAACTGTACTCTTAAAAATGGCTATGACTGGAGCCTGGGTGGCTCAGTCAGTTAAGCGTCTGTCTTCAGCTCAGGGGTCCTGGTATCTGAAATACAGTTCAGTACACTGGGGAGCCTGCTTCTCCCTCTTCTGCTCCCCCTGCTGGTGCTCTCTCTCTCTCTTTTTCTCTCTCTCTCTGTCAAATAAATAAAATATTTTTTAAAAATAGCAGGAAGCCATCAAAATCCTGGAAGAGAACATAGGCAGTAACCTCTTTGACATCGGCCACAGCAACTTCTTTCAAGACACGTCTCCAAAGGCAAAGGAGACAAAAGCAAAAATGAACTTCCAGGACTTCATCAAAATAAAAAGCTTCTGTACAGCAAAGGAAACAGTCAACAAAGCAAAGAGGCAACCCACAGAATGGGAGAAGATATTTGCAAATGACACTACAGACAAAGGGCTGGTATCCAAGATCTATAAAGAACTACTCAAACTCAACATCCAAAATGAAGATGAACACATCGAAAAATGGGCAAGAGACATGAAGAGGCACTTCTCCATAGAAGATATACAAACGGCTAACAGACACATGAAAAAAGGTTCAGCGTCACTAGCTATCAGGGAAATTCAAATCAAAACCACACTGAGATACCACCTTACACCAGTCAGAATGGCCAAAATTAACAAGTCAGGAAACAACAAGTGTTGGAGAGGCTGCAGAGAAAGGGGAACCCTCTTACACTGTTGGTGGGAATGTAAACTGGTGCAGCCACTTTAGAAAACAGTGTGGAGATTCCTTAAAAAATTAAAAATAGAGCTACCCTATGACCCTGCAATTGCACTACTGGGCATTTACCCCAAAGGTACAGATGTAGTGAAAAGAAGGGCCATATGTACACCAATGTTCATCGCAGCAATGGCCACAATCACCAAACTGTGGAAAGAGCCAAGGTGCCCATCAACAGATGAATGGATAAAGAAGATGTGGTACATATATACAATGGAATACTATGCCTCCATTATAAAGGATGAATATCCAACTTTTGTAGCAACATGGACTGGACTGGAAGAGATTATGCTGAGTGAAATAAGCCAAGAAGAGAAAGTCAAGTATCACATGGTTTCACTTACTTGTGGTGCATGATGGGTAACCTGGAGGACAGTGGGAGAAGGAATGTAAATGGAAAGTAGGGTAATCCAGGGAGAGAAACAAAACAACAGAGACTTTGGACACAGAAACAAATTGAGTGACTTGGAGGGAGGGGGGTGGAGGAATGGGAGAGCCTGGTGGTGGGTACTGGGGACACATAAAGCGTGGAGCACTGGGTGTGGGGACTGGGGAATGCATCTTGGAACACTGGGGAAAAAAAAATTTAAGTAACAATAAAAAATAAATAAATAAATAAATAAAATAAAATAAAATGAAATAGCTAAGACTGTAAGTTTTGTGCTTTATCTATTTTACCACAATTAAAAATTATAAGGATAAGTAAATGGTCCCCATGCAATATTAGAAAGTTGATTTCTTTAAACAGATACTTTTCTCAAGGTTTTTAAAGATTTTTTTTTTTATTTATTTGACAGAGAGAGATCACAAGTAGGCAGAGAGGTAGGCAGAGAGAGAGGAGGAAGTAGGCTCCCCGCTGAGCAGAGAGCCAGATGCAGGCCTCCACACCAGGACCCTGAGATCATGACCTGAGCTGAAGGCAGAGGCTTTAACCCACTGTGCCACCCAGGCGCCCTTCTCAATGTTTTTAAAATCTACGATATTTCAGCTGGAGTCAGATCGAGGGCCAAAGGAATACAGACTTCAAAATCTGAGACAGGGTCAACAAGCCTTTCTCTTCATAACTGACAGTAGTAAGAATAGCACACAACAGAAGGGATGACCTCAACACTTTGGGAACAACAACTGACAATTGCATTAGTCAAAGTTCACCAGTGAAAGAGAACCAATAGGATATATGTAGAGACAGATTTATTTTAAGGAATTGGCTCCAATGAGCATTGGGTCTGGCATGTCTAAAATCCATAGGGCAAACTGAAGACTGGAAATTTGTGCAGGAGTTGATTTTGGAACCTTGAGACCAAACACTAGAAACTCAGGCAGGATTTCTATATTGCAGTCTAGAGGCAGAATTCTTTCCTGTTCAGGGACCTCAGCCTCTAATGCTAAAGACTTCGAATAATTAGATGAGGCCCACTCACCTAATGTAGGGTGATCTGCTTTATTCAAAGTCTACACATCAATCTCATTAAAAAATACCTTCAAAACAACATCTAAATTGGTATTTGACAAAAAAAATTGGTACCATATCCTAGCTAAACTGACATATAAAATTAACCATCACATCAATGATGAAGATTTTTCTCTTAAATCATTTATATTTGTATAAGTGGATTTCTAATACAAGTAGTCATTTTGGGAAGTTACACATTTATTCTTCTGATAATTTTTTTGTTCTCTTTTGAAAAGTCTCTTTTTGTGCCAGTCACAGCACCAGCCTCAAACCCCCCCCCCAAAAAAGACAAGAAAAAGTATATCTTGGCTTATAACTAAAATGCTATTATTTGGCTCATTTACTCATTCATTAAAATAACGTTGTTCCAAAGACTTTAGGACTATTTTTAAAAGTAAAATTCACTTTCAAAGTTAAAAATTTACAACCTTTGATTCTGGCACAAAAATAGACACATAGAATAGAAATACCAGAAATAAACCCATAATTATGTGGTCAACTAATCTATGACAAAGGAGGCAAAAATATACAATAGAAAAAGTGTCTTCAACAAATGGTGTTAGGAAAACTGGAATCAGCTACATGCAAAAGAATGAAACTGGACCACTTTCTTTTTTTTAATACTTTATTTTTTCAGTGTTCCAAGATTCATTGTTTATGCCCCACACTCAGTGCTCCATGCACTATATGCCCTCAATACCCACCATCGCCCATCCCCTCATCCCCTCCCTTCCAAAACCCTAAGTTTGTTTCTGAGTCCAAAGTCTCTCATGTTTCATCTCCCTCCCTGATTTAGCCCAATTCACATTTCCTTTCCTTCTTCTACTGTCCTCTATATTACTCCTTATGCTCTATAAGTAAATGAAACCATATGATACTTGACTTTCTCTGTTTGGCTTATTTCACTCAGCATAATCTCCTCCAATCCCATCCATGTTGCTACAAAAGTTGAGAATTCATCCTTTCTGATGGAGGCGTAATATTCCATTGTATATATGGGCCATATCTTCTTTATCCATTTGTCTGTTGAAGGGCATCTTGGCTCTTTCCACAGTTTGGCAATTGTGACCATTGCTGCAATAAACATTGGGGTACATATGGCCCTTCTTTTCACTACATCTGTATCTTTGGTGTAAATACCCAGTAGTGTAATTACAGGGTCATATGGTAGCTCTATTTTTAATTTTTTAAGGAATCTCCACACTGTTTTCCCAAGTGGCTATGCCGACTTGCATTCCCACCAACAATGTAAGAGGGACCACTTTCTTATGCCATACACAAATGAACTCAAAATGGATCAAGAACTAAATGTGAGACCAAAACCATAAAAATGCTACAAGAGAGCACAGGCAGTAAATTTCTCTGACATCAGCCATAGAAACATTTTTCTAGATCTATCTTCTAAGACAAGTGAAACAAAAGCAAAAATAAACTATTGGAACTAGATAAAAATAAAAAGTTTCTGCACAGCAAAGGAAATAAAGCAACAAAACAAAAGGCAACCTATTCAATGGGAGAAGATACTTGTAAATGACATGCCAAATAAGGGTAAGGATATAAAGAACTTATAAAACTGAACACAAAACAATAAATAATACAATTTTAAAATGGGCAGAAGACATGAACAGACATTTTTCCAAAGAAGACATACAGATGGTTAACAGACATATGAAAAGATGCCAACATCACTAACCAGCAAGGAAATGCAAATCAAAAGCAGAAGTAGTTATCACCTCACACCTGTCAGAATGGCTAAAATAAAAAACTCAAGAAAGAACAGGTGTTGGCAAGAATGTGGAGAAAAAGGAACCCTTGTGCATTGTTGGTGGAATGTAAACTGGTACAGCTAGTGTGGAAAACACTGTGGAGTTTCCTCAAAAAAAATCAAAAATAGAACTACTGTATGATCCAGTAATTGCACTACTGGGTATTTATTCGAAGAACACAAAACACTAATTAGAAAAGATGCAAGCACCCTTGTTTATTGTAGCTTTATTTACTTTTTTGTTATTACTATATTGTGTTAATCACTATACAGTACATCATTAGTTTTGATGTAGTGTTCCATGATTCATTAGATGCATATAACAGCCAGTGTTCCATGCAAACGTGCCCTCCATAATATTCACCATCAGGCTAACCCACGGCCCCCCAAAATACTCTGTTTCTCAGAGTCCATGGTCTCTCATGGTTCATCTCCTCCTCTGATTCCAATTTCAAAAACTAATTCAAATATCAACATTACTGGATTTAGTATAACACTCGCAAAGGTAAAAATCTTTCAAGAGTTGTCTTCTCTCTTCTACATGAATACAGGATGGTCATTAATAGTTAAATTTTTGAGCTAAATTTTAATTATGAAGTTGTAGTATTGGGAATTGCAATGCGAAGGAATATTATAATTACAAATATAAAAGAACCCAATGACATTGTTGATAATGGAAAAGATAACTATAGGAATTTGATTAAATAATTACAATATTAACTTAAACTGGTTAGAATACTGTGTAGCTGTCTACAATGTTATAGGCAGGGATAGAAAATACACAGACAATTTTTAGGCAGTAAAACTCCTAAAATTTGCCTGCAAGATTTTGTGTACATGTTCACTGTTCTAAGGCAAGAGAGCATAACTTCGATATATGTTATAATCCAAAAGTAGTTAGGAAACCACATAACAGAGGAATATTTAAAACAATTAAAAATGTTCAAGTTATATTGCTGAATAAAAGGACAAGATATAAAAGAATATTATGGTATGGTGTATTTAAAATGTTTTTATGTATGTTTAGTAAGTAATGATGGGAAAAATACACACCAAAATATTAGCAGGAATAACTTCTGAGTAATAAGATTATAAATAGTTTTTTTGTTATTGTCTTATTTTTTTTAAGATTTTATTTATTTGACAGAGAGAAACACAGATAGAGAAGGAACACAAGCAGGGGGAGTGAGAGGGAGAAGCAGGCTTCCCGCCTAGCAGGGAGCCCAATGTGGGGCTCTATCCCGGGTCTCCGGGATCATGACCTGAGCTGAAGGCAATCGCTTAACCTACTGAGCTACCCAGGTGGCCCTGTTATTGTCTTATTTTGCTTTGCTGTTAGCTTGTCTGTACTTTCTGTTTTCTACAATATGTATTCTACAATATATATTGCTTTTACGAAGAAGAATAAATAATAAAAATTTAAGTTGAAAATGTCAAGTACAAGAATGATTTGTATGTCATCAACACAATTCAGACTACAGTGTTCTGGTACAAGTCAACTGATCTCTGTTTGATAGTATCAGTAATAACAATTATAAGGATGATAATAAGTATTTTATAACAAACTTTGCAAATGGTCCCTCTATTAATTATTTGGGCCTCATATATGTCTCCTTATAAATCAGTTAGCTGGAATTTGAGTTTAGAAACAAGTTTAATGTGAATTTATTTGACATGAATCAGTTTCCCTTGGCCAGTTCATCCATAACTGGAAAGAAAATCAAATTTCTGAATTTGCAAAATTAAAAAACCCATGCGATTACATCTTGATTATCTTATTATGATCCCTCAAGTTTGACAAAGATATGAGATAACTACATACAATAATGGCAGTCTCTTCTCCCAAGAAACTAGATTCATGGATAGATTATCTCCATTTTTAAGCATTTGTCTTTTTATAACTTTTTCTTAAAATCTTGTTATTATCATCGACTGCTGGAAAATACTAGCTGCTGACAAAATGAATGATAAAATAGCAACAAACATTAATAAACAAAAATTAGTTCAAAAGCTGTTACTTTTTCACAAACAATAGTGTTTAGATTTTGCATAATTTGGGAGACTCCCAGAAATAGGACCTCCAGGAAGCAGAATTAGAAATATAATAAATAAATGTATTGAGGGAAATACTTATGAAGGACAAAGGGGAGAACGAGCAGGGGCAGGCCAAGAGAAACTCCAGACCATGTTTCTTGTCTGACACCTAGACAGGCGAGAAGGAAGGAAGAAGGACTTTGTAGCGGGAGCCTAATTTCAGCCAGACTCATAAAGAAGCTCAGAATGAAGAATGCCCATTGAGAATTTCCACACTGAAACAGAAATGGTCCAGCCCTTATATCTCTGTCATGCCCAGTCATTGGCTGAGACTTGACTTTGGCATGAGTGCTGGAGCTGACCCCAAATGTGCAATAGCTTATGGCTCACTGCTATCCTCACAGCAGGTTCTGTCTAGAAGGGAGATCCAAGGTGGCATACTTGGATCATTGCCACAGGTTGGTTTTTTTATATCTTTCATGTAGATTTTTTTCTTTGTTACTAAAATTATTCTCAGTTTATGGTGGAAGTTAAATATACCATTCTTTCCCCCATGTCCCAAAAAGAGCATAGTGTTCCTAATTGCAATCTACAAAGACTATGATTTCCAGGTGTTCCCATTTTAACAACTTGAGACCCATTTCTGCTTTGGAATTAGAAGATTTAGACACCTTCATCACTTTCTACCTGCATTGTCATGAGCAAGATACCTGACCTTGCTGAACCTCAATTTCCTTATTTGTAAAGTGGGAACACCCATGCTTTATCCCAGAGGATTGTAATTCAATGACATATTGGAAAAGCCCTGGTATAGAAAAACACTTGATAACAGGTACTATTCCATCTAGCTTGTCAACATTACCTTACTTTACCTGCACAAGTTATGTAATTCATAAGTCTCAATTTCCTCATTTATAACACAGAGTAATATGACTTCCTGTGGCACTGGATTATTGAAATAATTAGATGAAATAATACAAACAAAGCATTTATTCCATACCTGACATGCCATAAGCCCTCAATAAATGTTACTGATTGGAATTATTTGCTTTAAGCACATTCATTCATTTTAATTTTGAAGTTCAGAGAAATTTGATTTATTACCGATTCTATGGCAATCTTAGTCTCATAGAAACTAATAATATCTCAATTGTTATTATTCTCAAATTGACATCTCCTTTGAAGTAAGTACACATAAACACCACTACTTGACAGAGATGACCCGGTACTATACAATAATAACAAGATTAAGATAGCAAGCAGTCTTACTTTATTGATCATTCACTTTCAAATTTGCTCTTCTGGTAGAAAAACATGCTTGGATTTTCCACATGTGTTGGTCATTATTGCTATCACCATTAAAATAATAACAATGATATAAT
The DNA here is from genome assembly GCA_004023965.1 of Spilogale gracilis. Classification (NCBI taxonomy): domain Eukaryota; kingdom Metazoa; phylum Chordata; class Mammalia; order Carnivora; family Mephitidae; genus Spilogale; species Spilogale gracilis. The sequence continues at coordinate 145,258 of PITA01002189.1, forward strand.
TTTTACCTGAAAGCCTCAATTTTTTTTAGGTATTTTTTCTTAGTTTCAAAGCTTCAACTGGACATCTTAACTGTAAATTGGATTCACTTTTCCTTCTGTTCATCCACCAATTTTTCCCCTGACAGTTTATCACTTGAAACTTCAGAGTTAGGGACAGGGAAATATTAAGGGAAATTTTAAAATAAGGAAAGACTATAGAAATGTACATATATATTATATCCATTCATCTGTCAATGGACATCTGGGCTTTTTTCGTATTTTATGATGGAATATACTCAGCCATCAAAAATAATGAAATCTTACCATTTGCAATGACATGGATGGAACTACAGGGTATTATACTAAGTGAAGAAGTCAATCAGAGAAGGAGGGCAGTGGGTGGGGAGATGGGGTAAACAGGGTGATGGGCATTAAGTAGGACACCTAATGTAATGAGCACTGAGTGTTATGTGCAACTGATGAGTCAATAAACTCTACCTCTGAAACTAATAATACACTATATGTTAATTAATTGAATTTAAATTTTAAAAAAGAAATATATATTCTATAATCCCTTGAAAGTGAGATGGTAATGAAATAAGAGATGGCATTGGAAGCTTTCTAAGGCAGAACTATGAACTGTCACCTTGACCACCAAGTGTTGGAAAATGAAAGATGGTCATAGATAAGCCAAGATTTTTTTCTCTACATTCACAGATTGATAAATGCAGATTTCACAGGGCTAGTACACCAGACTAGGCTGGTCTCTAGACTCTGGGTAGGGAGCTTTTCTTTCAATTTTGAGGAAAAAAAAAATAAAAGGAAATCTTATGGTTGACTTTAAGCTCTTGGGTAAAATTGTCAATCATGTTTGTTCCTAATAAGGAAACTAATTTGATTAAAAGTGCATTAAGACTACAAGCTCTTTTCTCCTAAAGCCAAAAAGCAGTCACCCCTCGGCGAGTAATGATTTTTCCATTCTAGTCAACAGAGCTTAATTACAGCAACTAACTCAAACATTCAGTCTTTTATTAAATTAGTTATTGGTTCAAAAAGCTATGACATGCAACACTGGGGTGGCTCAGTCAGTTAAGCATCTGCCTTCAGCTCAGGTCATGATCCTGGGGTCCTGGGATTGAGCCCCACATCATGCTCCTTGTTCAGGAGGGAGCCTGCAGCTTCCTCTGCTTGTGTACTCTCTCTCTCTGACAAATAAATTAAAAAAATATTTTTTAAAAAAATCTATGACTCAAAATCTAGATTTTCAAGATTTTTTTCAAAATATATAGTTTTCCACCATCACAGGTCACCAAGAATTCAAAAATATTGATCACCTTTAACAAAGATGCAATAGAACCATAGCACAGATCATTTTTCATTAGCTAAGAGTCAGGCCACAATCCATGAAATTCAGTTTATCTGATTCTGTCTCACAGATATGAAGGCAACCCACTAGCCAAAAAGAGTAGATTTTATCTCCCAGAAGTGAAAAGGGAAAAAAAAAGAAACAGCTAGAACTGCAGATGTTGATGCACAAAAAAACACAAAAAACAAGACACCTGATAGAAGACAATATGATGAACAGAGGAAGCCACAGATGGTTTGAGCAATTGGCAGATGTGTATCACTTCTTCATTCCATTATCAGGCATTTATTGTGTGCCTACTGTATGCCAACCTCCCTGGCAGCTGAACAGGAATCAACCATACTGCAATTTCAGGCAGTCTAAGAAACCATCACACAATCAACAAGTGTAGTACCAGTTACAAGCCTGATTCCCTTTTTTACTTTTTAAAATTTATTTTTTTAAGGATTTTATTTTTTTAATTTGTCCGAGAGAGAACATGCACAAGCACAAGTTGAGCAAGGAGCCCAAGGCAGGACTTGATCCCAGATCCTGGGATCAGGAACTGAGCTGAAGGGAGATGATTAGTCAACTGAACTATCCAGTGACCAACGACCCTGATTCCTAATAACTGGTCCCTCTCTACGACAAAAGAATTCTTTCTGCTATCAAGGGACCCAGAAAATAGGTCTTCCTCTCCTCGATATTGCAGGTGATAAAATTTACTTCAAATTAAAGACCTAAACCAGTTATTTTTTTGTATTATGTTTCTTAAAAAACTAAATGACAAATAACAATATTTCTGCCTATCTATCTCACTTCTACATGCAAATTTTTAGTTTGCATACAATTCCCAGCTTAAGTCACTTGACCCTCTCTTCTAAAATATGCTTTGATATAAAAAGAGAGTGCAAAAATAGTGAGAGACGGGGTTAGGGTACAGCACACAACTCAAAGAGCTGTTTTAATGCAATTTTGTTATTGAAGCTTGGAATCTAAAATATGAGTATGGGAGGAGATAGGATTCATAGTGGTCATCTTGTACTAAGGTCCCTGCTCACCATCCCCAGCATTAACATAATCACAGGGGTGGTAAAGCCATAGAAAAATGTTTGCTATTCTGAAAAGCTTCATTCATCCTGGCATTTCAGCAAACCCCAGTATATGTTTGGTTCCCTTTCATAAAAATAGCATAATGCTTTTGGCCACAAGTCATCAAGAGACCATGGAGGACAATGTAAGTGTCAATTTTCATTTTCATCTCAACAACCCTTATTTCTGTCATCTTTATTCAGACATCAATTACATGCTCAGTTTCCTCTGCCCTTCAAGTGAGAAAAGCAATTCCCTGGAGGAGACTGAAGGAAAAGCAAAACTGATAAGAGTATTTGAAAAAGAGGTTAAAATGGGTGAATTGAAAGTTCATGTCCCCTCAACCCAAAAAACAATCCGGTCAACTCAGAAAATCTGCCCTTCGTTGAAATCTGTGGCAGAATAGAAAAAGGCAGTTTTGCCACAAAGTTTGCATGATGTGGCTTTCAGGCAATTTGGTAGGCTAGAACCAGTGGAAAAGAGACCAAAACCAAAATAAAGAAAACTGTTAATAAATGAGCATTTTTTAGGAGAAATTTTGTTCAATTTCATAAAACCAATAATTTCAATAATTATTACCATAGCTAACATTTAGTGCTGGAAAATACCAGGCACCATATCAAGCCCTTTACAAAGTTCATATTTAATTCTCACAAAAGTCCTATGAAGAACATACTATTATTATCCCTATTTTCCAGATGAGCACATCAGGATACATGGAAGGAACTTGCACAAAGTCAAGAAGCTAGTAAGTTCCAAATTCTAACTCCAAACTCCCACTGGTCAACAATAGTCTGGGATTCTGGATTCTTCCCAAAGGAATTGTTCTAGTTATCTATTGTTGTGTAACAAACCACTCCCAAAACTTAGTGACCTAAAACTCTGATTTGCTCTTGTCTCTCATGGTTCTATGGCTTGAGTGAGTTTGGTGAAGCAGTTCTTACTCAGTTTCATATGGTTACAATAATGTGATGGCTTGGCCAAAAGTGATCTGAAGGCCTGAATGAGCTGGGCTGGATGTCCAAGATGGCACATTTACATGGCCTTCCAGTGATGCTGGAAGGCACGTGCCAAGGTGGGGGTATCAACTAGAGTGCCAATACATGGCCACGCATGTGACATGGGTTTCTCATGGCACAGTCCCTGGTTTCCAAGAGGGATTATTCTGAGAAAGGAATGTCCTGAGAGCAAGCATTCCGAGAGACCCAAACCAAGAGGTTATAAGACTTATGACCTGGTTTCAAAAGTCCTGTCATATCACCTCCACCAAATTCTATTGTTCAATAATAAGTCCCAGCCACAGCCAGATTCAAGGAGAGAAGATTATAAAAAGGCATGAATTCCAAGAGATGTTAGGTTGAGCTCTGGAGACTCACTACCATAGTCATATTTGTAAAGAACAAATTTTTCTGCTCCTCTTTGAGAAGAAGCTAGAGAAGGAAGTTTGACCCCACACAGCTCTGGGGATGGAGAAATTCTTACACGATGTTAAGCTAAGGACATTACTAAGAGGCAGATCTGAAAACAATGACAAGAAAAGCAAATGCTAGTTAAAAACATAAACTTAAATTTAATCTGTGCAGAAATGACCACTTATTGCACACAATTAATGAATTCCTCAGCATCTTCCCCTAAAGCACTGCCCATAGTCCTCTGAAGCCCTCATATATTTTGGGGAATACTTGTGTTTTCTTTGTTTACTTATCCTTCCATTATATATCTTACTGATTTGAGACATTATGGCTTAAGCAGAAAGGTGGTGGTGGGCGCTGGACTCAAACATGCCTGAATTTCAAATTCAGACTCTACAAGTACTCAGTCCATAGGAAAACCTTGAATTTTTCTGACATTCTGTTTCTTCATCTGAATAACAGGAATTATAATAGGATAGGATAGGATATAATAGGATATAATATTCATCTGAATAACAGGAATCTGCATCTACAATCAAGTGTATGTGTGTCTCTGTGTGTCATTGATAAACATGGTCATTATATATTCAATTTAGTACCAAATGCATACACATATTCATTTTTCTCTAAAGCCCACAGTAGCTAATAGAAAAAAAATTAAGTGATTGTCAGGTTTCATTTTATAAAGACAGACACCAAGGAAGAATTAAAGAAATTGTTAAGAACTTCAGCAGATGGCAGCCTCAAAGCCCTAGACCTTGGAGACCATCCATGGTCCACACTGCTCTGTAGTGGGGCATCTGCCCAGCCAGGTCCTGTATATAGGAATACGTGAGCCTTAAAATTCTAAATCTAGGTGAGAAGGCTGTGTGAGACAGGAATAGAAAGGAAATAAAAGGCATAGTACAAAAATGGTTTTCATTACATAGTACCTGCCTCAGAGTAGGTATACTAATTCTTGTTGAATAGATAAGGCATATAATAGGATGAGTAGATAAATGGATGAATAGACAGATGGACAGAAGAATGTGTGACTTCTAGTTACAAATCTTTTTCCTTATGGTGGCATTAGGAGATGGACTCTCCCTTACACCTCAAGAAGTTCCTAGCCATTCTATACTCCTTAAACAGAGATAGAGCAAAAGACCATTCTCCCTTCCCTGCAAATGTTCTTTCTACCTCAACTTGTTCTCTCAATGCACATTTTCCTCTTGCCTCCACTACCTGCCATAGAATATTTAAGGAGAGAAATCAATGATCAAGGCAGATTACTGTGCACTTTTAGCTATGGAGAGGGTGCTTCCCTTTCCTCTTTGTTTAATTTTGAAAACATGGTCCTATCCTTCAGTTTCTCCATCTGGTGTCAGAAGTGTCCAGATTCCAGAAGTTGTCCCCTGCAGGGTGTTCCTATGTCAGAGGAGGTTGAGTAGGACTTTTCCTCTTTCCCTGGAAAAGGAACTTAGGCTGAGTATGAAGGGGGTCCAAATACACCATATCTTCAGGTGAGACACAAAAAAGGGCTTTCTGAAAATCAGCAGAACCAACCCTACTACCATCATCACCACCTCAAACATTCTCCTCCATATACATAAAACCTTTTTCAATGTAATCTAAGAAGGATAGGGGATAGAGAATTGGAATTAAGAGCTACCAACCTCATGGGTCCTTGGCTAAAGATATTTCTCTACAAGACAGAATATGTATGCCTCTTTATCTTCACAAAGCCAAGAGATGGGCAGGATTGCAGAAAAATCACTTTTAGAGACTAAAAAAGAAGAAACTGGAATCTCACTCTTGGATAGATGTCCACTGAATTATACAGTCCAAAGTCCTATATTAGGGTTGTTATCCAAGTAGAATGTAATAAGAGGTCTTCTAGAAGATCTTGGCATGCTTGCCCTAGATTTGGGGGCATCTGTGAATGTAAAGCTTGATGCCTGATGCTTGTCTAGAGATTTATGAAAGCAGACTTCTTGCTGAGTAGCACTGGGAAGAAGATGGAGACAATATCTATCAGAGGATTCACAAGAAGGCTCCAGTAGCTCCATGGCTACAATATGGAGTTAGAAGAACATAGAGTTAGAGGGAGAAGCAGAATTTGGAGGTTCCCAAGGGGCTATCAGGCAAAGGAAAGTGAACCCTCCTTTTACCCTGAGGCTACCCTTTCTCCCAGAGAAAGTTGGAGAAGCATGGATCACTTGTGGGGACAAAGGAAGATACACCTACCCCCTTGAAGATGGTCCTCGGCAACAGAGAGGTCCAGAAGAAGATGAACAACATCCATCAGGAATTCCAAGCACATTGCCTATATGGACATTACCACATTAGCAGCAGAAAGATCCAGATGAAAAAAGACCACAAACGGCAACCTGGGATTTCTTCCTACCACTGACTCCCACCCATCAATCTAGCAAGATCTTGACCCTCCATCCCTTCTCCCGAGCCCCAGCCTAGGGTGGTTCCAACAGTACTCAACGAGGGCAGAATGGCCCTCCTACGAGCTATTTGGAGAAGTGAGAGGAAGGTTGGTTCTCATAAAGATGAACATGCTATGAGGATTTTTATTGGGGATGGAGGGGAAGAAATGTTAAATATTCAGAAAACTACAGAACGTTTCCACCCTGAGAATTGTTTCTCCCAAAATGACAATAGCACTCCCCATGGGGAAATATACTGGTAGAGCCAGGAGAGAGAAGAGGTCTGTGTCTCAAAGTAGACTATTCCTCCTCCATTCCCCCACCCTCTTGCCTATCGCCTCCTTCTCTATTCCAAAGTGCTGGGTCTGATGAAAAGTGAAAAGGCAGTTTATACACTCCTTCCCCAGATCTCCCAGGCCTCAGGTCAAACCCACAGTTTAGATGAGGTAGGAGATTAGGTTAAAATTGAGTTTGAGAGTGACTTTTTAAACCAAAATGGACTGAAATTTTTATAACTGAAAGAGAGCAGAATATTATGGAACCTGCCAAAGACATTAAAGGGGGGGGGTAATGAGAAGTCACTTGGACACTATAGAAATCAATAATGGGAGGTGCACCTGGGTGGTCAGTCAGTTAAGCATCCAACTCTTGGTTTTGGCTCAGGTCATGATCTTGTTGTTGTGAAATCAAGGCCCGCACTGGGCTCCACACTCAATGCAGAGTCTGCTTCAGATTCTTTCTCCCTCCCCCTCTGCCTCCAGGCTCAGTATCTCTCTCTCTGAAATAAATAAATAAAATCTTTTTTTAAAAAAAGAAGAAATCAATAACTGGGGAAAATACAAACATTTCATGTTTATGCCCACTTAGTTAAAGCTTCTCAGTTACCTCCTCCATAAAGGGGAGTTGGGTCATGGTTTTCAAACACTCCAAGGAAGGAAGGTCATGGAGAATGTTTCTGTCTGTCATACTGACCACTGCAGATAAGCAGCTGCTCACTCTGCTTGCAAACATTACATCCTGTTTCCACCAAGGGCCCTGGGTGGAGCCCACAGGCTGCCCTCTAGGGTTGTGGCAGTTGGATTGGAACTCACTGGAAGCCTAGTAGGGGTGCTGGCCATGGGCACAGACACTGCACTCCTGCTAAAGGGTAACAGTGAGTAATGAAGTGAGTTTTCCTCTCCCCTTGCCATGGCAGGTGCTTGATATCAAAGGCCACTGTTAATGACCCAAGAGGGAAAATGCCCAGGTCAGGGCAAGCCTGGGAAGCATGTGCCTCTGACACACCTCACAATTTTCCCCGAGCTTCCATTCTTCCACCCAGGTCCAGGTTGTCTCCACTCACACAAAACACAAATACTCAAATCCCAACTTCCCTTAGGATTCTTCCTCACTCCCTCCCTATCGATCACTTCACCTACCCTTAAAGAAGCAAAGAATTAGAAAGTGTCCCTGCTAAAACCATATCAGAAAACAGCCCACCTAATACAAAAGACCAGTTGGTATAGACTTTGGAGGATAATTTAGCAATATCAGTTAAAACTGTAATGTTCTTACCCCCTGACCCAGCAATTCTTCTGGGTATTTATCCTGGGAGTGTGTCATGCAAAGCTGTACTCCCAGTGCCTAGAGCCTTAGAATGAATGGTACTCAATGGGGACTCAATGGGGACTCAATGAAAATGTGTTAAATGATGAAATGAATTAATGCACAATTTGAAAAGATAAATTGGCAAACAAGCCAACACATAAATTGTCATTTCACCTAGTTTATGAAAAGAATAATTTGTATTTTTCCTGCTGTTTAGAAAATTTTGTAAACCTTTTCAGTTCACAGCACATTATTGGAGGTACAGAAGTCAACATGCTCTCTGTGCATGATCCTTCTTTTATTCTATTGTGCCTCTTCCCCCCGCCCATATCCTTCACAGCTTCACTTCTATTTCCTGCCCACATTCATATTTATGATAAGTGTCCTTGCATCTGGATGTATTACTAAAAGATAAATAACAATTTCACACATTTTATCTTCCATAAGCAATATTGCATATAAATCTTATTCAACTTCTTGCTCTTTTAACTATGTTTTTTTGATCAATCCATTGATCTTTAAACTGTGGATACATCTAGTTCGCTGAACTGTGACTACTGCATAGTATCCTGTACTAGATAATCACTATGACTTACTTACCCACCCCCATTGTGATGGACAAGTCCCTTCCAACTTCCTATCATCACAAACTATGTTGCCAAAATATATTAAAATGCTATTGATTCCTTATACCTGTGCGAGAGTTCATCTGGAGCACATGACTAGAAAAGGGATTGGTGGTGACAGAGAATATGTATCCTTCTCAGTTTCACTAAGGAGCACCAGATTGTTTTCCAAAATGACTGCACCAGTTCACACTCACTAAGACACGAGGGTCTCTTGTTCCTCAAATGGAATTATCTGACCAGTGATCAGAATTATCAAGCCTTATATTTTTTTTATTTTATCCTCATAAAGTGGTATCTTACTGCTTCATCTGCAGTTCTGTTTTCAACAAGATTAATGTCCCTTGTACATGGTCTGCTTTTTCTATAAAAAGATTTTAGAATTTTTTATCTTGGTCTTTGACCATATCTATTTTCATTTCAATCTATCTGATGAGTGTCCTATTCTCAATGATCCTGAAGAATGAACAAGGGGCCAAGATTACCCACATAGTTATAATTGTGAATAGAGGTCATTCATCTTCTATTCAAACTGCTCATGTAATGCCGAAATCCCCTCCTTGCAATGTCTCTGTCCATGTTAATCCAGTGTCTGTTTGAAATGTCAGGGAGGAATCCTCTCACACCAATGGAGATTTTGGCTCATTGTTCCCATCTTCCTTAGCGTTCAGTACTTGACTCAGGTGCAGCAACTGATACACACAGATCTCAATAAATATGGACTTCCTTCCTTCCCTTCTATTTGCCCGCTTCCAATGTATTGGGTGCAAACCATCATACAGGCCCTATAAGTATCTGAAACAGCCACCTTGTCTCCATCCATGTTCCCTTCCTCCAGTTTCATAGCTCCGGCCCACAGCACACCTCCCACCTCAGACTTTCTATGCCACTCAACATCCTGTTGGTTCTTTCAGCAAACAGTCTGATTTGGAAGTCTCCAGGAACCCCTTAAAATGTGGTGACTAGAAAATGGACCTCCAGGTAGATTCTAAACAGAGTGGGCCTATGACTTCCTCCACTTTCCCTTATTATTTCCCTTATACAAAGTGAGGACACTTCCCGTCTTAGCAGTAGCAGCACCTGATGGTTCACTAACCTGGCAGCCAGCTCAATCCTCCAGGCCTCTTTCTTTCTTTCTTTTTCTTTTTTTCAAGATTTTACCTATCTCCCTAACAGAGAGAGACACAGTGAGAGAGGGAACATAGCAGGGGGAGTGGGAGAGGGAGAAGCAGGCTTCCCGCTGAGTGGGGAGCCAGATGCTGGGCTCAACCCAAGACTTGACCTGAGCCAAAGGCAGATGCTTACAGACTGAGCCATCCAGGTGTTCCTCCCCAGGCCTTTTTCACATGAATGCTTGCTTCTACCTGTGGAATTCATTCTGAACACTGTTTGTATGGTTCAGAGTGCAAATTGAAATAAAAATCTGTTGCTCAAACCACCCTTCAAGTGCTCACCTCCAATGTTGGGATGCTCAACTCCTGGCTTTTCTCCTTTCTTTTCTTTTCTTTTTTTTAAGTCATTATTTTTATTTTTTCAGTGTTCCAAGAGTCATTGTTTATGCACCATACCCAGTGCTCCATGAAATACATGCCCTCCTTTATACCCACCACCAGGCTCATCCACCCCCCCTTCCAAAACCCTCAGTTTGTTTCTCAGAGTCCACAGTCTCTCCTGCTTCATCTCCCTCTCTGATCTTTCTTTTCTCCATTCAGCTGCCATATGACTGCTCAGACTCTAGTAGTAGCTAGACCAGTGTTCAAACCATTCCTCTGTGTCTCCCTAATTCAATGACCTTGGGAAAGTTATTTGTTCTCTCTGAACTTGGAAATAATAACCTTTATTTTATAATGATATGAAGTATTGTGAAGATTAAGTAAGATATAGTATTACAAAATGGCTGACACATAGAAGACCCTCAGCATGTGAGTTCCCTCCTCCTGACTGCTTGCCTTTTCTGCCTGGACTTCAGAAAGGAAAAGAAAGCACCCAATTCTTCTCAGCTCTGTCTGGACTCCTGATTCCCACAACAAAAGCTATCCATCTGCTTTCATATTTCCTCAACTCTGTGCTCTCTGGTACAAAATATATTAGCTGATCCAAGATAGTGCAGGAGAGGTCACCGTGGATCAAGATGTTCCTCTTCCAGATGATATTTGCAGCTTCACAGACGTTTCCCAGATTCTCATTGCCTTAGTGCTTTCGGGATTAAAGTCAGAATATAGGGTATGAAGTCAGGCAAAAAGGACTCTCCCCCACTTAGTGGTTTGGTGTTGGCATGGTGTGGCTGTGATATGGCTCAGTGGGAGACGGCAGAGATGGGGGCATCGGACTGAGGCGCCACAGTGGTGAGGAGCTGTGCAGGGCTCACAGGAGGCCAAGAGCATTCACAGCAGACATTGCTTCACAGAACTCCACCCACCTATGTGCAATCCCACATAAAGATCCCCTTGCACATTGTCAGAAACCATTGAGGGCAAGATGGAGGTCTACAGCAAATAGTGATCTTTGCCACACTCCCTTTGGCCCACCTGATTTCAGCATCGCTCTGGTGGGCCTCCTTGCTTCTGACACTAGATTCCAACTCAAGGTCCTTCCAATATATCTCCAGATTTTCTTCTCAGATATTTGCTCCAAAGGCCATGAAGACTACTGGGTCTGCATGTAACCATAGCCCAGAAGAGAAAAAGAATTAACACCCCCAGAAGCAGCCTTCAACCAATGGGGTAACAGAGTCAGTGGATAAGTAAATGCCCCAGCTTCCTGCCCAATGGAAAAATTATTCTGATGTGCCTTCTATAAGGTTCTTCAGAGTCAGATGTCCACTGTAGCAACCAAGCTCAATAAAATACCTTCATTGGATTTTCTTCCTTCCCTGGTTCATCCTCCCTACTTCTTCACTGTGCTTCCTGAGATTATCTCCCCCAAACTACCTGACCCCTGTCTGTCTCCCAGAATCTGCCACTGGAAATATCCAGCTAGGGTTTTGACATCAGCTAGAGAAATGGTGAGGGTTTTTGTTGTTGTTGTTGTTCCTGTTAACTTGGCACCACTTTATCTTCAGAGACAGATGTGCTCCGAGAATACAGAAACTTCTTAAATGTTATTTGAAACATTCAGTTATTCTCCAACCAGTAAAAGGGTTACAAATAGAATTAATTGTTCTTCCTTCTGTGATCCTCAGCATCTCATAGGTGCCTTTACTACTCACGGAGATGTCAAGTAACTGGTCCGAGTTCACACAGCTGGTGAGAAGTAGAGCAGAGATTTGAACCTGTGACCTCAGAGTTTATACTTTTTCCACAAGACCTCCCAGGATGTGAACCAGATCTTCACCTCCTCCCAGGGCTCCCTGGTCAGGGAATCTGGAGACAGGACTTTAATTCCTGGCTTGACCACCAAGTAATTTAGGCCAGTTTATGTCTTTAAAGGTTTTACTGACTCCACTGAAAATATAACTGTATTTTACATAACATCATAAGAGCACAGAAAGAATGAACTCATGTTTATAAAGTACTATATAAAGCCTAAATATACTTTTATCTTTCGCATATTCTCACATACAGATAAAAAATCATACTCTCAAAAAGGCGTTCTAGAACCCCAAACTAAGATTGAGTTTCAATGTCTCCATTTCTTAACTAGCCAGACACCAAATAACATCTTTCCAAACAGCATCGATGATGTTTTTTTGGAGCCTAGAAAATAAATGTCAATACTTGTGGTGATTTCTGAGAATTTAAAAGTGCTAGTCCCAGAATAAATATATTTTGGGGGAAGAGGTAATATAACTCAGGCCAATAAATATTCAAGAAAAGTGCTCACATAGAAAACATGTGGGCATTTAAGTGTATTGATTCAAAAGAAGAGAAGTAAGTTGAAACTCCAATTGGGCTGTGATGGTACTTGAACTCAGGGCTCCCTGCCTGCCTGTGACATGCTGCTCACCATTTCTGGGAAGTCAGGGCCTGACAGAGAATTCAAATGCTCCATGCGGGATGGAAATACCCTCCGTGTGTCTGAAACAGCCTTGCTTGTACTACCATGATATTTGATAAATTGGAGATTGGTTGCATTTAATATGGATGCAACAACCATAGTCATTTCATTCTGTATTCTTAGAAATATTAAATATATCTAGAAGCCATAGTTAACCATTTCTTCACTGGCAGCATCCACCTGTTACTAGATCCATTATTCAAAAGATCATAAATGTGGATAATGCAAGCCTAAAATATCCCAAACTTTTTTGGGAAATTTTCAAACTTTCCAACTTTAGCAATCCTTCTTCAGCAAGGCCACCTGCATTATATGTTCAGTACTTGTCACTGTTCTTATTTTCTGAGCCTGGTGTGAGAATTAATTTTATGAGTCAACTTAGCTAAGCCATGATACCCGGGTATTTGGTCAAATATTATTCTAGATGTCTCTGTGAAGACACCTCGAAATAATATTAACATTTAAACCAGTAGGCTTTGAATAAATCAGATAACCCTCTACAGTGGCGGGGGGTGTGGGACGGGGGGCGGAGGGGCTTCATTCATTCAGATTGAAGGCATTAGTAGAAAAAAAAAACTGACCCTGTAGGAAAAGAAGTCCAGCAGACCACCTTCCGGCTCAAACTGCAGCCCTTCCCTGGCTCTCCAGTCTGCCAGCCTACCCTGCAAATTTCGGACTTGCCAAGCCTCCACAATCATGTGAGAAAGCTCCTGAAAATTAATCTAGATGGGTAGGTAGATAGGTAGGTAGGTGGATGGATGGATGGATAGATGATTGATAGATAGATAGATAGATAGATAGATAGATAGATAGATAGATATCCTATTGGTTCTGTTAGTCTGAAGAACTATGACTAATACACCTAGTTAATATCACAGAATTGACCATAATACCAAAGGAGCATGAAAAACATTTGCAACATGGCATGTGGGGTGCATCCTAACAACTGCAGATTTGGCCACAGTTATCTCAAATGCCAAAGGTCCCAAACCAACAGGCAAGTGTTCAATTCCGGCTATGTCTCTTGTTAGCTATATGACTACAGGATGTTTCCTAACCTCCTTGAGCCTCAGTGTCCACATTTATCAAAGAATACTAGTACTTATTGCATAAGGTTATCTTTAAGGATCAAATAAGTTACTACACATGAAACATTTAGAAGTGCACCTGGCATAGAATGTGGGCTCGTTCGAAGTTGTCATGATCCTCTCTCAATCTGTACCTGCTTCTGCTTTCCATCAAACTCCCACCTTGGATAGGAGCATCCCAGCAATACTAAACACCTCATCTTATCTTCGTCTTCTCTCTTTCTCTCACCAACTTACTCCTTGCCCACTGCCCCCTCCCCAGAACCTATGGCTTCTGTGCTCCCAGCATCTTTTCCATCCATGCTTTATTTACTCATTCATTCTACAGACATCTACTGACTTCTATTTCTGGGCCTGACACTGGGTTTGGAAGTGTTGTGAATATACAAATAAGTAAACAAAGGACTACTCTGTAGTGGAGGAGATTTTCATTCCCATTGCCCCAACTTTGGTCAGGCTCCAACCTCTTGCTTGGATTACTGATGGAGTTTCCTAAGCAACTTTCCAATCTCTCACCCTCTAATCCATCCTTCATCTGACACTTCCCAAACTCAGGTCAGTTTGTTTCTCTTGGCCTTGGGAATAGAGTCCACAACTGACCCTAAACAATCACTATTTCATCTTCTCCCAATATTATTCTCCACAGTGGGCTTTCTGACACAGAACGCTGTGCTCCTGGGTGCTCTGTGACCATGTGCCTCCAGCTGGTCCTCACTCTGATCACCTGCCCATTGCTCTCCTTGACCTTCCTGGTCAGAAGTAACGATTCTTCCCTCCCATAGTTCTTGTTCTTGCACTTGACATTCCAGCTGTAATTGTTTATGTAGCTGAGCCCTGGTTTGAACCCAGGCCATCTTCACACCAGGATCCAGACAGGCTCTGGGCAAATCTGGAGAGCCCCTGGGATGGTTCTGCCAAGGTTCTATCACATGAAGGTCTGAGGAGCCTCTTGGGAAATGAACTCATCCTGAGGGAAGAGAGGGCCAAGTCACACAAACATGTTTCAAGGACAGTCAGCCAGTGTCCAAGGAAGGGATAATTTTGAGTTCAGCATGGCATCTGTCACTCAGCCTGTCCTTGGCCAAGTTCACAGGGATGCATGCCTGTATCATTTAGTCATCCATTTGCACTCAACAAACATTCAATGAGTGCCTACGCTGGTTCAGGCTCTATACTGGGCACTGAGGATGCACAAGTAAGCATGAGAGACCCATTCCCTGACCTGAAGGAGATTAACCTGAAGGTTAGTGGGAACTCTAAAGATAGGGGAGCTGAAACCTAAAAGTGGGTATTTTTTCTGTGTTCTCTCTGTTCATTTTTTTCCATAATTTCTAGGTAATTTTAATTTTTACATTTATAATTTGTACCTGTATGCTGGGGTAACAGAGGAAACTCTCCTTTGTGGTCTATGTGTGAGAATATACCAGGATTAGGGATAAAAGATGCTTTTCCCATGTGATATGAAAGTTGAGGAAAGCTGAGGTGAGAAGTGGCTCAATGGTATGAGCCTGGAGCTGGACCAGCCAGAGGAGAAACGAGATGACATCATCATGAGCAGCATCTGAGCACCTGGGATGACTGGCAACCCACCTCTGCAACAGGAGCAGGTGAAAGATGGACACCATGGGAGCCAGTGAGGCAGCACTGGAAAGGGATGTGCCTGAAAGCCCTGCAATTCCATGTGTGTCAGGACCCTATTTCTGCCTCAAGAGAACATCTTAGGGAAACCAGCGTTTTTTTCATGTCTCGCCCACCAAGCTGTCATATCTGGAAGGGCAGGCATTATGTCTTAATTGTTTGGGGAATCAAATCAGTAACTAGCCAAAAGTAGGCAAGGAACAAAATTTCGTTGAATTAAAATGAAAATGAAGAACTTTCATTTAATTAAATAGAGTATGTAGGTACATAAAGAAATATAAAGAATACTTGGAGTTGAATGGGGTCTTCCCCTCTCGTTACAAAACAAATTTTGTACTCACTCTTCATTCTACTTTGGAGGCTTAAGGTAGAATTAAAATAGAGTTAGTGTGTTGCTGGTCATTTTATATGAGCTCTTTGTTGGTGGAAAGGTGAAAGTAAAAGTAGATACCATACAAACACAAGGTACAATGTTCAATGGTGGAACTGAACAAACTATATCATTTGGAAAATCCAGAACTATCTTTTTCCTCCCACTTCTCTACACTTCCAGCATAATAATTCCTCCATCACCTGGGACAGAGATGGAAACAGAACAAAGTAATACGTGACTTTCTCACAATCATATAAACTAGCTGGCTTCAAAATCCAGACTAGTATAAGAGTCAGCCTGATTTCTGGACAAAAGGGATAGAACGTCATCAGTTCAGCACCCAAAGCCCTGGCCCTCCTGAAGGCACTCATCACAAATTCCAACCATAACTCGCTGGTGAAAAGGAAGGTTCTAGCAATAGCCAAGCCACTCAACAGGGACTCCCAGTTCATTTTTCATTCATTGTTTTCTGGGGAAACAACAAAAGAAAAATTTAAATTATAAAGATTGAGTGTGTTTATTTTTACTCTTCATCTGCTCACACCATGATAGAGAAAAAGGGTGTTCTAGTGAAAGCAGAACCAGGGAACAGAAGCACTTGCCCTGATTTGCTGCTTAGTAGCTGGAGGACTTACAGCATTTCATTTAACTTTCTGAGCTGCTGTTTTCTCTTTGGCAAAAAGGAACAATAATTCCTACCCTTCCTGGTTCACAATGCTGTGGTAAAGATAGATGAGTTTCCATTTTTTTAAATGTTTAAAGAGTGCTAGAAAGGGGCGGTATGAAGCCTACATCATTCTGCAATATTATACCAGAGGGTCTCAGACATTCTTCCCCTGTATTTCCTTCCCAAATACTTCACCCAAAACTTAACCCCCACTACTTCAAACCATCATCATTTTTCTTCTGGCAGGATTCTCTTATTATTGGAAAAGTACCCAGTACCCAAGGATTGTCAGCACAAGGTCAAGAGATGACTGTCAGCAGGAAAGAAAGGCAGACCGAAGATATGAAGACCACATAAAAGGAAAACATTTTTTTCCATGGCTCTGCCTCTAAGGTCCACATGAAGGTGAGTATACCATAAAAAAAAAAAAAAAAAAAAAAAAAAAACACGCTGACTCTTAGAGCGAGGGTAGTACACGGTACAGCATGGTTGAAAGGAGAATACAGAGGGGAACTTGTTCCAAGAAAAACCCAGGTGGGTGCAACACACTGGCCCTAGAGCCAGACTACAAGGGTCCTTTTATAGCTATGTGACTTGAGCAAGTCAGAGTCCTTCTGTGCGTCCATT
This sequence comes from Spilogale gracilis, assembly GCA_004023965.1. NCBI lineage: Eukaryota > Metazoa > Chordata > Mammalia > Carnivora > Mephitidae > Spilogale > Spilogale gracilis. The sequence continues at coordinate 162,105 of PITA01002189.1, forward strand.
TCCTCCTCCACAAAAGGAAGGTCTAATAATGACACCTACTCCATCAGGCTATCACAAGGACTCAATGAATGAACATGGGTGAGGTACTTACCCCTGTAGCTGAAGCAAGGAAGTGACAGGTGAGTGATGATGGTGATAAATGGAGACTGTAATGACAATGGTGCTGGTGAAAGTGGTGACAGCAGCGGCCACCATGGTGTTGGTTGTGGTTTTGATTATACCTCCCTCTGCTCCCACATAAAACCGTAAAGCAGGACAGGACAGAGAATGAAGTGCCCCTGGAAGAGGAAACAAGCCTCTGCTTTCTACAGAGGGCACAATGAAGGAAACCAGGTGTCTTAGTCCATTCGGGCTGCTATGATAAAGAGTTCCATAAACTGGGGCTCAAACAACACATCTTTATTTCTCACAATTCCGGAGCCCAGAAGTGCAAGATTGAGGGGCAGCAGTTTCCGTGTCTGGTGAGAACCCGTTTCCTGGTTCATTACTGTCCATCTTCTCACTGTGTCCTCACATAGTGCAAGGGACAAGAGAGCTCTTTTAAAAATTACTGATCCCCTTCCAAGATTGCATCTCTGAGTGCCATTACATTGGGGGTTAGGATTTCAACATATGAATTTGGGGTAGCAGGGACATAAACATTCAGTATAGTGCAGGGCTTTGTCAAGGTCAATAGCAAATCAGAAACAACAAGACCCCCCACCAAGTTGTAAAATTGGGTCTCCTTAGACAGTGACTTTTGCACAACTTCATTCACACAGACTGAGAAATCCTAGAGATTTCTATCAAGACCCTGATAAAGGAAAGAACCCATTCCAGTGCCCGTGAACACGAGGTATAGACAAGTACAGTGCAGAAAAGAGCCCCTGCGACAATGCAGAGCCACGGCCCTGGTACACCGAGCCAGGACAGAATGACCCTTCACCTCTCTCCACGGCAGGGGTTACTGAGTTCGCAGTGAGAAGAGACGAGTTAATACCAGACCCATTCTCTCCATATACCTAATATTGTGCTTTTTAAGACATTTGCTTAAGCAAACTGTTCCATAAAGTGTTGGAAGCTCATCCTGTAATTGGGGTACCTCAAGAAATTGTTTTCACTTGTTCATTCAGCAGATATTTACAGATTGCTGCAGAATTCCACACCCTGTGCTCAGGAATGCAAGTCCAGGGCCAGCAGCTTAGCAGGGGAGTTAGAATGGTAAACAACTGTAACCCTGCAGGCTGGAATTCTGCATGAGCAAGCGCCCGGGGCCAGGGAAGCACTGCAGTGCTTAGAAGGAAAGATCTCCAAAGGCCTCGGAGCCTTGTTAGGGATTTGGACTTTATTCTGAAAGCGTGGGAGTCATTAAAAGATACATCAGGTTCAATACTCTACCAGTGTTGTTTCAAATGCTCAGGCGAGGTGAACCCCAAATATTCTGGATGGCACCCACAATGAGCAGGATTAATACCTCCCCTTGCAGGGGCACCTGGGCGGTTCAGTTAGTTCAGCATCCAACTCTTGATTTCGGCTCAGGTCATGATCTCAGATTCATGATCTCAGGATCATGGTCTCAGGGTCATGATCTCAGGATCATGGTCTCAGGGTCATGATCTCAGGGTTGTGGGATTGAGTCCCACAGAAGTCTGGGTGTGGAGCCTGCTTAAGATTTTCTCTCTCCTTCTCTATCTTCCCCTCCCCTCAGCAACTTCCCCCCAACTCCTCCCCCCCACCCCATGCCCTGCTCATGCCCCCTAAATAAGTAAATAAATAAAATCTTAAGAGAAAAAAAACCTTCCCTTTGCAAAATCACTACCACCCATGGATTATTCCTTTTGGGGGTGGCTTTAAGTTATATTGCACTCACCCCACAGCAGCACACGCCTAGGCGATAGCTTCCATGAGGTCTCAGAAAGAGTTAAAACTTTATTCAGATAGATTAAAACCCAGAAATCCTCTATTTTTTAACATAGGAATGCTCTTCAGGTAAGTAATGCTCTCATTTACTGTAAGACCCCAAGATTATCCAAAGATTCTCATAAGATCAGAGATGCCCAAGGCCAGGGCTTTGCCTGTTAGCTACTAAAATTTTAAAGGCAAAAGGAAGGAATCTGAGTCACTTTCATTGTAAAAATAGAGTATGCTGGATGGAGGCCAGCGACCTATTGTAATAATCAAGACATTGCTCTTTCGATGTTTGAGGGATAAGGTCAAAATTCACACTGTCAATGTTTATTTTATTTTCTAAACCCTGTGAGAAGCCTTTCTCTGTGGCAGCAACACAGTTTCCACAAAGGAGGTATTTAGGGCCAACTCCACCTGCTTGGAAGAGATTTGCCATGATGCTACATTTGTGTGACCAGCACACGGTTTTTATCCAGATTGTATGATTATTTGCAACGGTCGGAAGAGTAAAGACAGGGGACTAAAATACTCCAAACCATCCTCTCATCATGCCACCACTTGTCCATCAACAAATACAGTGTATCTCAGCGAGGGTAATTAACTGCAAGGTGGGTCAATATTCCTGATGGGATATTAAGGCAAGATACTTGAAGGAAAGGTAACTATACGTGAGTGTTTTCCCCCATGGGTAGTGTCTTCCCATTCAATGGGATGATTTCTGCCATCTAGGAATGAAATGAAAGAATAAATGTCATTATCTGTGGGCATGACACCTGGTCCACATTGTGAGGGATATTTGGGGAGCACTGGAAGATCTCACATCATTTTTTTCCACCCCTTAAGCCCTCCCAGGCTGCTGCTGAAAATTCCCACAATTTTTACTTTTTTGAGTGAAGACATTAAAAGCCACTGTGAAAATGCACATTTTACCTGGGAGGGGTAGCACGTTGAGTCATTAATAAGAACAATTATTTGAGTGACTTCATCTAGCTATCCGGCTGGTTACTGGGCAGTTTCCAGAGTAAGAGTAAAGATGCCTTTTGATCCTGGGGAGGAGGCAAGAGAACGTCTGTCTGAAAGACAGACCCTGGGTGTGGGCCCAGGAAGACACTAGAGAGAAACTTACTGCTTCCTCCTCCCTTTGCCGGGACTGACCTGGTCTCATTGTTTGAGTGATTTGGGCTGAGATCATGAGTATTATTCTGACGACAGCTAAGTGCTTTATTTTAAACTTCAGGCCGTGTGAACAGAATGGATGAAGTATCTGGGTCACACATTCACCAACTATGTGAATTTACATGTTTTACTTGAAGTCTTAAAGCCTCGGTTTCTCATAAAAAATGGAATAAGTGTGCCTCAGCTCAGAGAGCTCTTTTGAAAATCGAGCAAATTAATAAATGGAAGAGCAAATAAAAGAGACCATGTTTGATCTAGCAATCATACTCCTTGGTATTTATTTACTCAACTGAGTTGAAGACTTATGTTCAAATAAAAACCTGCACACAAATTGGCAATTATGAAATTGTCAATATATGGAAGTAACAAAGATGTTCTTCAGTAAGTAAATGGATAAACAAAGTGGTACACCCATACAATGGAATATCAGCAATAAAAAGGAAGGAGCTATCAAGCCGCATAAGGGCTTGCAGCAACCTTAAAAGCATATCACTAAATGCAAGAAGCCAATCTAAAAAGGCTACATACTAAAAAGGATTCCAACAATCTGATATCCTGAAAAGCCAAAACTATGGAGTCAGTGAAAAGACCAGTGGCTGCCAGAGGTTTGGAAGGAAAGAAGGATTAGTAGGTGAAGTGTGAGGCATTTTTAAGACAGTAAAACTATACTGTATGATACTGTAAAGATGGGTACATATCATTACACATTTGTCAAAACCCACAGAATGCACAACACATAAGAATAAAGACAACAAAGAATAAAACTTAACTATGCACTTTGATTACTAATAATATATGAAAGGACTATGTTACTTCTGATGAAAACCCTTCAATAGTACACAACTAAAGCATACTCTCTGCACAAGAGGCTCCAAAGCCCTCCATCAATGGTCTTGTGCTCTCCCTATCCTGGATAACAAGAGTTTGCTCGATAAATTCCCATTTGATCTGCTGTTCTGCCCTTTTCCTTCTTCTGCTAATATTACCCATGTTCCTTCAGGAAACAACACCTAACTCACCGTCAGTGAGGTGGTTTGGCTGGGGCTGCCCTACAACACTCATATTCTGGGCTGGGAATGTGGTACAAGCCTATCCACTCAGAGATAATCCAAAAGCTTAAGTTGGAAATATTAGGAAAATCAAACTCTCTCTCCACTAGGGCCTCTCAGAGACTAGATTAAAACCCAAGTGTTTGTGGCCACTTCTGCCACCTCATAGAAAGATCCTGCTGAACACAAGTCAACAGAGGGAAAATAGAGTTTGGAAAAGGAAGAAGCCCAGGCCTAATGGCAGCCATCAAATGCTCGGATCCAGCTGATTCTGAAACTGGCTCTGCATTTCCCATCCCCTTAAAATATTCAATCAGGTGAGCCAACAAATTTTCCCTTTCTGCTTAAATCCATTTGAGTCAGCCTTTTATCATCTTACACCATGATTCACACAAGGAGTTTATTTTCTTGTGCTTCATACTGTTCCTTCTCCTCACAACACCCTATCAGTCTAACAAATACCTTTTTATTTCTCAAGGTTCAGTCCGCTTTTTAAAAAGTTTTTATTTAGAAAGCAATAGGGGCGCCTGGGTGGCTCAGTTGGTTAAGCAACTGCCTTTGGCTCAGGTCATGATCCTGGAGACCCGGGATCAAGTCCCACATCAGGCTCCCTGCTCGGCGGGAAGCCTGCTTCTCCCTCTCTCACTCCCCCTGCTTGTGTTCCCTCTCTGGCTGTGTTTCTCTCTGTCAAATAAATAAAATCTTTTTTAAAAAAAGAAAGAAAGAAAGAAAGAAAGAAAGAAAGAAAGAAAGAAAGAAAGAAAGAAAGAAAGAAAGAAAGAAAGAAAGAAAGCAATAGAGCATGCATGTGCAAGTAGGGGGGCAGAGGGAGAGAGAGAAAGAATCTCAAGCAGACTGCCCCCCCGAGCACAGAGCCCAACACGAGGCTCAATTTCAGAACCCCAAATCATGATCTGAACCAAAATCAAGAGTCTAATGCTTAACAAACTGAGCCACGCATGCACCCCAAGATTCAGTTCACCTCTGTGAACCTTTCTGGACCAGTCCCCAGCTCTACTCTAGTTAGAAAAGGTCCCTCTCTCCCTAGAGACCCCACAATACCCTCACAGAGTATTCCATCTCTTATTTATACTAACCAGGCTTCATTGGATGTTTGTCTTGTGGCTTCATTGGTTGTTTGTCTCCACCAGCCACGGGAGTATAAGTTCCTCAGTCCCTTATGGGATGTATCACAGCCTGCTATCCCCAGCACTTTCTGAATGCTTATTGAATGGAAAAGGCATTATTAAAACAGGACTTCACTGGTAGAAGGGTGATACCAAGGAAAGGAAAAGAAAAAGCAGAAGAAACTGTGACCAAACATCTAGTTTAGAACAGAAGCTGAATCTTAATAAGATAGAGGAAGGGTAATGTACAGGGCAAAAGTGAGTTACATTCCTGATACATTCATGGCTCTGATAAGGACTCATTATTCTCTTCTTGCCCACTATCACCCAACACCCTGGGTCTTTTCTGTTTTACTTTTTGTTTTAAAAGCCCTCTGTTTGTCCTTCAATATCTGTCCCTCTCTTCTCCTATAGAAATAGAAACCCAAATGTGTTGCTGGATACAAGGATGCCCAGAATTAAAATTGCATTTGCCAGTGTCCCTTGCAACATTGATCTATTCTAGGCTCTAGAATGTGAGCTGAAGTGGTGCACACAAATCCCTAAAGAGCAAATGCTTGCTTTATTCCCATTTTTTCCTTCCCACAAGCTGGATGAGTGAGCCCTTGTGGACTGTGAGGATGAGAACAACAGATGGAAATAGGCCAGGTCCCCGAAATCCCCATGTCAGCCCTGGGCCATTATACCACAACTGTTACATGAGAGAAAAGACTAACTTCTAACTTATTTAAACCACTGTGGTTTGGGTTCTCTCTCTCTCTCTCAGCTGGCAAATTCATATCCTTATGTAACTCCGGCACCCCTCTTTTTTGTCTCTCTTGTATTTTTTTCCTCCTTCTTTTGCTCTGAATTAAAATTATTAGAATTGGGTGTTTCCAGAAGTCAAAGCAGCAGTCACAAATAAAATTCATAATGTTTCTCCGTCTTGCAGCTTTTCAAGCAATCATATATATCCACTGCAAAAATCCCCACTGTTCTCCAAAGCAGACTGGTTTCAAAAGCTTATTTGCCTAAAATACATTGAGGGCACCATCTTGTTTGGATACTCGAAAACCAGCAAAACCAGCAACGTTGCTCATGACAACATATATTTAGAGTAGTTAAGAATCAAAAACACACCCAATTCCTAACATAGGAATTTTCAAGAACTCTGAATACATCTCCTGGGTTTAACAAAACATACTGTCCATTAAAACTAACATTTATAAGGAGTTTATAATGATATGAGGGATGACTACAATGAAAAGTGGGAAAAGGCAGGATATAAAATTGTATCATACAAAAATAGTATGATCTCCGTATGTAGGAAAGATTGGAAAGAAAACAATATTCATACTCATTCTTCTCGAGTGCACATGGAACTTTCCCCAGAATAGACCACATACTAGGTCACAAATCAGGGCTCAACCGATACCAGAAGATTGAAATTATTCCCTGCATATTCTCTGACCACAATGCCGTGAAACTGGAACTCAATCACCATAAAAAGTTCAGAAGAAAATCAAACACTTGGAAGCTAAAGACGAGCCTACTCAGGAATATGTGGATCAACCAAGAAATTAAAGA